>JAOUQW010000009.1:7205435-7225109 GCA_028565825.1 Olivaichthys viedmensis
GGCTCAAGTCAGGGGTTTGTTAGCTAGGTCTGGGGTTAAAATATCCCACACTTTAGCTAATTAACTTGATAAATTTGACCAGTTAACCTATTAATCCCACAGGTCTGTGTACATTATATATTTATATGGTCTTGATACATCCTCTGAGCCTTTGGTTCATGCCCCCAGTCCTTTTTCGTTTTTGTTTTCTGCTGTTTGGGAGCTTGTGCCTTCTTGCATTCATTGTACGCTTTCTTTATTATTCATAGCCTGCCTTCCCATGGCTATTTTTAATCGGCTTTTTGAAACATCACGCTTCACTGACTGTCTGCCTCTGGACTTTTGACCCCATGAAGACCAACATTGTGATTGCTTACACAGTTTCAGGCCACTAACCCATACTTCTGGAGATAGAATGGTAAACAAATAGGTATTGAAAAAATAAAAATCTTTATCGCCAGTAGATTGGATCCCTCATGCCTTTTCACTTCTAGATGCTTTACCCCAGCTTTCAAAAGATCTATCATTTTATCTGTGGCTAGATTTATTGTCATTCTTAATGGCAACCCTGTCCCTGGAGACTCAGCCTCCGAATATCACAAGAATCTCATTTCCTGTGGATGGGAAACTAAACACATGATTCATGTGAAAGCCTGCCATGTTACATGGGAAAAGGGTCCTGGAGCATGTAATTTCAGCAGGAATACACTAACCATCTGTGCAAGCTGGCTACTGCTGGCGCTTAATAGCAGGTTCAAATAGTCAAACGTCAAGAACACCCACTTCAAAAATCATACTCTTAGAGAGCATGATGACTTCCATTAGCAAGCAGAACACACATTTCTGGTAGAGGGAGAAAATAAAATAAATAATCGTTTTGCCAAGGATTTCTTATTGAACTCATTTCCATGAAAAGTAAACCAGAATAATAAACAAAAATACATGTGGTCACAATGTGTAGGCAACACAATACAAATGAGGGCAAACACACCCTGGTACTATTTTGTGAAGAGACAGGAGCACTGCAACTTCGAGTGCCCTATAATAAATCTGTTACTGTATAAAAATGATGTTCAAGAAACTAATGTACAAGAACTTGGTTCAGAATGTTCCTACTAAAGATGAGCTCACAGGCATGAACTTGTTAAGAATGTGAAAAGTGCACCACCTAGTGGTCTCAGCACATCACAACACAAAGACCTGCTAAAACTATCCAAAAAAACAAAAAAATAAAAATGATAATTCAACAAAGTGGTATACAGCAAACTTTTATTGGTCAAATGGGAACTCAATGAAAAGAAACACCACCTCACTACTTTCACGGGTCAGACAGAAGTAGGTGGCAAAAACAGATTTACATAGATATTTTAAAAATAAACTTTTAGCCTTCAATGGTTTAAGTGCTAGTTAGGGCACCTGCGTTGGTCACTGATAGCGGAGGGGTTCCAGTGCTAGAATGAGAGAAGTGACACCTGCTTCACTGAGTTATGCCTATAACGCCGCATGCCAAACGACCACCTGCGTTGCCCGTTTTGAGACTTTCGTCATTTTCTCCTTTGCCAAAGTCATCCTCCTTCTCATGAATCTGAAACACAAAGCACTCAAATAAGTGGCAAAAACGTGCTAATATCTAACATGCTAATTGATTAATTCAGTCATTTCCTGAATTAATTAAGTTACTCCTGGTTACCCCATGCAATACCCATTTTAGGATTTTCCCTACCAACACAGCAGAGCAGACTCAGCTCATGAGTTGATAATTACTGAATGAGCCAAAATCAGGGTGTAAAAGCAGGTAAAGCACAATTACGCAGTGCACTAAACTGATTACAATTCATTCTGTATGCAGCATTTGTGGACGTCTGCCATGGGAACATGCTTTGGAAAGAAAAGTGAAAATTCTTATTTTTGTTCGCTCACCACCATGGTCCTCCCGATGATCGAGTAAGGCCCGGTCAGTGACACATGTTTGTCCTCAATGCTGATTTTGGCAATACCATCAGCCCCTGCAGTCACATTACCCAGATCTCCAACATGCCTGTGGGAAATGGCATTCAGATTAGAGCGCAGATAGAGAAGTTCTGCTTTACACACCCATTTGGACTGGGACAAGCTGATCCTAGATCAGCAAAGACACGGTTATTATTGCGGTCTCTCGTCGATTCATTGGGATTGGGAAGTAACAAATAAATAAAATCTGTTATATTCCAATGAATGGAGATTATAGATATACATTTATTTGGGAATTCAAAAAACCTAAAAAAAATTTTTTTTTTAAAAGATACCTGTTTTCATCATTAGGTCCACCATGGGTCTTATTGTGGGGGTTGAAGTGTGGTCCTGCACTGATGCACCCTAACATTAAAATAGCACGACAGCAGAGATTTCAGTAACAAAAAGACAACACATTTGATTCATTTTAGGCTTCAATGGATGAACATCTTTACACGCAACATTAACAAGTTAAGGGGAAAAAAAAGGTCACCATTTGTGTTGTCTCCAAAGGCATGGACATGAAAGCCATGCAAGCCGGGGGTCAGGCCAGCGAGCTCTCCTGTAACCTTTACTGGAGCACCATCACCCTGTAAGACAACACAATAATCAGTTTTTTTTTTTTTTAAATGTTCAAAAAGCCAAACATGAAAAATAAAAATAAAAATCAACCAATCATCTTCAATCCCCAATCTGGAAATGAGCACCTTTAAAATTCCACATACATTTCCAGACCTGCACAAGAACCATGCACATGCAATAATTCCAACTTCTGCTCCTGATCACAAAACTCATTCTGAACCTAGTTTTTAAACGTAGAACACCACATTTTTCATTTAAATGGACATGGTCTCCTCTGACGACCTTCACCACGCTCTCATTGTGGAGGTGCTCCATCAGTTGGTAAGGAAAAGCTCTGGGTCTCAGATCTGCATGGTCATGAGAGGGTTCTCCAGCTGCAAGATGCACCCTAGAGCTCCATCACCCCGAGGCCAAAGCGCGCGCGCGCCCTGCTTGCACAATCACGTGCATGGCATCCACGTCATCACATCACTTATGGTTGCATTAAGGTCAACGAGGTGCATGACTCAGCAATAAAAATAATATAAAAATAAAATTAAATAAAATATAATAACCCCCCCCTATCAACGAGCTCACAGCAGCATGCGCAATAACCACCGACGGGCCACGCCTTCACGCGCTACAGGACTTTCCCCATCGTGCAAAAGGTCGCGTGCGGAGTGCACAGCTCGCTGACGTCACGCCGCAGCCAGTTACGAAACAGCGCTACGACTCGTTATAACCGGCCACGAGGCTCGAGACACTGACGCTAACCGAGCTAACCGAGCTAACAAACACAAAGCCTTCACCTGCTGCTCGAAGAACACCGCGCCGGTCGCGTGTCCGTCGCCTTTCAGCACGCACACCGCTCTCAAGGCCATGCTCGCGGACAACCGACGCCGCGCGAGACGCTGCAATATAGAGCAACACGACGCACTCGGCCAGCCCGCACGGTCGCTGATTGGCTAAGAGCGCAGGCGTAGACGCGTCGCTGATTGGCTGAGCGCCCAAGCCACCGATGATTGGCGGCCAGGCGCACCAGTCGCGCACCAGTGTTGCCAATTTGGAGAATTTGACGCCAAATTGATCTGCTTTTTTTTTTTTTTTTTTTGATAGTCGCGCTTGGCTTTAAAAAAAAAAAAAAAAAAAAAAGGTTTTGCGACCAAAGGATCCATTTCAGCTCATTTTAAATGTATTTGGCGATTATTAATGAAATTATTATTAATAATAATAAAAAAAAAAAAAAAACATTTACTTAAATTTGTCCAATGGGTTAAACATGCACGCGCGTGTGTATGCGTATTTGCGCGCTCAGGTCTTTCAGTAAAAATGAAATGTAGGGCATATGAGCAGTATGTTTTCATATTTTGCGACTTTTTGTAATAAATAAATAAATAAATAAATATTTTTAAAAAAAAAGAAAGAAAAAAAAGGGGACTTTTGTGTGTGGTTGTGGAGATTTTCAGTGGGAAGGCTTTGGCAACCCTGCATGGGGCTATGAGACAGAGACATGAACCTCATGGATTTCTGAAGGACTCATTTGTCTATGTGACACAGCATCTACTGCATTATAGATTATAATGCATTATAGTTGCACTGCATTTTAGATTATAATGCATTATAGTTACACTGCATTTTAGATTATACTGCATTATAGATTATAATGCAGTGTAACAGGGGGAAGGGAAACTCATTTAAAATGCTATATATTTTAACACCCCAGTCCTACAGAGATCTGTGCTGTCCCCAACAACAAACTCATCCCATAAAAGCCTTGGTCAATAGCTGATGAGTGGATGAGGTGTGTGACACTGAGTCTGACACCACTGCAATATAGGGTTAGGATTTTCTGTACTACGCCTTTGTTTCTCTGCAGAGCGTGTGGCTGATTGAGAGATGCTTATATGAAGCATCCAAACTTGTACAGTGGTGTATCAAAGTGGTATAGCAGCAATACAACGTATACAAATCCACAGTGTCTATTGTACAGTTGCAGGTATTAACAGGCTGTGTTGGTAGATATACATATATATATATATATATATACATATATATAGAGAGAGCGCACCTGTGAACACATTTAGCACAGAGGCTATCTCTACCAAATTAATTACAAAAGACAAATAAGCTGTCCAGCTCTCTAGCACTTCCAGTGTTCCCGTATAACCACAGACTTGTGTCAAGTTCAATAAACAGTGGTGCTTGTCCTGACCTTTCACTTTTTTTGGTATTTATATTCCCACACAATGGTCTTTTTTTGACAGATTAAAAGTGCCATCAATGCATTTATGATTTATGATTCATCTCATTAAAGCATAAGGACCTGCTCACTGCAGCGTCTTACTTTAGTGAAACGTGATGGACAGGGATTACAGTCAGCCCTTTACTTGGACGACGGATGCGGATTGGCTTTATACTTTTATACTTAAAACAGTTTTTAGCAGTTCAGGGCTTCTGAAGTCACTCTTCCATAGATGCCCCGTTTCCATGTTTTAGTGAATTGCTCAAAGTTTCAGAAATTCTTTGTCTGTGGCATGGGCTGAACATCAGGTGGTGCTTCACAGATGTGTCCTGGTCCATTAGTCCATTGATCCCTTGTGTTCCTGTGAAAGGAAGAATAGGGAGAGAATTTAATAGTGAATATACAAAGAAGAAAAAAGTGTGAGTTTATACTTACCTGTGGAGAGCTTGCATAATATGAAGACAAATGGTGATGGAAAACCAAATCACAGTATGAGAAACAGCAAGAATGAAAGGAAAAAAAAAGGGGGGACATCAGAAGGGTAAGTTGAAGGTATGATAAGAACATTTATGCGAGTTGAACAGCATTAGACAACTTATTGAAATGTATATTAATTTCTATCACTTAAAAACTAAAGGCCAGAATTGAGTCTACAATCCATTTCCTGAAAAATGAAATTTACACAAAAAATGAAGTTAGCAGTATTTAACACATGCCAGAATACAAAACACACGGCGTAGTGTTCGTTGATATTTTATTAAAAACAATGTTTGTGTTTAATTTATTGTCACCTAGGTGATAATTTAAACACAATTAAAAAAAATTAAATAAAATCAACACTACACTACACAGTGTATTTTGTTTAGGTAAGATTTAATGTGTTCATAGAAATTATGATGGTGTATTCTGGCATGTGGTAAATACTGCCACGATTAGAGGATCAGAATAATTCATATTTCTGTTATATCTTATAACTTCTTGTTCGATATAACAGACCATTTGAAAATCTCTACATCAAATATCAAGCGCAATCATACCTTCGTGTATAGACATTTGTGCTTGTCTCTGCTATATTTAATGGAAATAAAATAAAATTTGACGTTTTTTTTTGTCTTCGTGTAATCACACCTTCATGCCTGAAGTTCAATCACACTTTTCCACACTTGCTTTTAATCAGTAAATATCTTAATCGACCGGCAACATATTGTCACTTCAGTAGTTGCTCAAAAAATTCAAATACCTTTTAAGATGCCCAGAAAGGTCATGGATTCACATATTTTATATACTCCGTTTTCCCATGATAATGAGTTAGATTTAATTTGATTTCTTGTGATCTTGAGTTATTTATATCATTATTACAAGATAACAAATGCTGTTTTTCCGAGATAACGGCTTACTTCATGTTAGACGTTCATGCAGTGTTCCAGGTCCGTGGTTTAACCGCAGAATTGCTTACTTTTGAACTGCTGCGTGTTTTTGTTGTTGTTTGCGATTGTGCATTTTGCATACAATTAGATTAATAGTATATATGTATTAAAATAATTTACTTATACATTAATCCTATAGCATAACGGAGCCCAAATCAGCACAAACACACACTGCCATGGAAATGGCCAAGACACACAGTTAGACTTTTTTTTTTTTTTTACAGTAACTGGCAGCACATACTGTTGTTACAGCACTTTATGGATTTATATGTTTATTTACTGCATTCTAGCTGTAATTATGTTCTACAATAATACAGTAAGAGCTGTAATTTGCTCGTCATTTATTCTACTTTAGAGGTTTAGTGCTTCTATATTGCGCACTTTTATTTCTGAACATCATCAGTGGTCACCGTGTAATTCTAAAGTCACAGGCACTCAAAAAGTAACATCTAATAAACAGAAATGTAAAACAGTTCAAACTGTTATTTAGTTGAAACTCACATCAAGTTTATATTTCAGATTTTGATTTATTTCAAATTAAAATGTATGTAACGATATTGTCATTTGGCAAACATGTGATGGGTTAATAAAAGTAAACCATCACATGTTTTTGTTACATGTCTGAGTTCTGTATATATATATTTAAAAAAAAACAGTACTGTGCAAAAGTCAGAGAGCACCCTTTTGTTTATTCAGTTTTTAATCAAATGACCATTCAGTACTTATTGTTAATTATTTAGTGGCAAACAATAATGATGGGAAAATTATTCAACAGAAAATCACACAAAAGTCATCAACACTAAGTACAGTATGAAATCTGTAAATATTTCATTTGTAATATTGAACTTTTGTTCGATATTGAATGCTGCCAATTCCATTCATCCAGTTTCATCAAACCAGTTTGTTCCAGCTGTTTCATGCAAGTGGAGTTCATTTGCATTAATAAGTGATGAAACTATTATACTTGGTGTTGGAGACTTCTGTGTTAATTGTATATTACACAATATAAAGGTAATAATGTGTTACTGCACGGCTGAAAATGGATTGAACGTACTGTAACATTTTGCCATCATTATTGTTTGCCACTAAATAATTAACAATAAGTACTGAATAGTCATTTGATTAAAAGCTGAATAAACAAAAGGGTGCTCTCTGACTTTTGCACAGTACTGTACAACACAAACAGGGCAAAGACTGTCGTACGATTACTTGTGCACAGATTCAGACCAAAACAACAGAACGTGAAATACAGATCAATGCCTCTTCCACATTGCTCCCGCTGATGTGCAAGGACAGTTCTGTACAGTAGGTGGCAACTGGAAATCTGATTGCAACCCGCCAATAATCAAAACGACGGGCATTCGGCATGGCTGAGAAGTCCAGTTCAGATCTGCTCAGAGATGTGGCAAATAGATTAGACAGTCGTGCTTTGCTTCAACCTGAAAGACGGTTGCGAGATATCAGCCAGATATCTCTTACGAAGTCGCACCAGGCCAAAGTTCCGCTGGCCCAATGCCAAGAACCCCTGTTCTAAGCAGTTTGATCAGATAAAGTAAGCAGAGCACTTCGAAGTTCGTTCAAGTCCTTCATCTTCCATTTAGGTGCCAGAAACGGATAGTAGTCGGGTAGTACTAGCGCATTATTAGGCAAGTTTGCATAGCCATGCGCTAGAAAAGCACTGCCAAGTGATTTACCCAATCAGTGAACACGTCTAACCCACTGGTGTTGATTGACAAAGACATTTTCCCGAAGAGTGACATTATGAAATAAACATAAATAAAAATAAAATAAATAAAAAACAGACTTTTGATAAAGTCAATTTTGAAATAAAAAAATGAATCACAAAAAAACGTTAGTGTGACAATAAGAAGCTGACTTGTAATGAATTGTAGAATAAAAACACAATTTATTGCTTTAATTTATAGATAATTTGGTAATTATTCCTGATTTATTTGGTTCCATAATGCCCTATTTATATATTTAATTTAGTCACAAATGGATTTCCATACCTTTAGGCCACATATCTCAGCCTAGCCTGGTGTGGAGAACACGGCAACATCTGTAAAAGACAAAATAACAAGACAAGTAAATAACTTATTAGCTAACATAAGAATGCTACTTAGCCACCATTATTTTAGCTAGCTACTCGGAAACGGCGAGTTAAGACTATTGTCACAACACCAAATCAGTACCACGAAAGCCTGAGCCCCCTGCAGTGGTTAATCAGGGCTCACAGTTTTAATGCGGCAAAGACCGATAGCTCGTCATTTTCGCATTAAACAACCAGCTATCTAGCGTTTATTTTGTCCGTTAGGCGACAATACAGTAGCTTACTGTATAAAAAAAATTAATAATAATTCATACTGTAATGTACTGTAATTCAAAATAAAATGTTATTTTCTGTAATTTCAGCATGACATCACAAAGAAAAAATCCAATAACGCAACATATATTAGCGTATTTTACTGGCAATTATACAGTTATAGTTACTGTATAAAATACAGCAAGGGTTAACGGCGCACCCCTAAACTTTTCAGCACTGACAGCATCATGGATTTCGCTATGGACCAGGATATTTCAGCCCAAAACCTGGTTGCCTCTACCAGGAGGTTGAGACTTGGCCATAGATCTTCCAGCAAGATAACGACCCTAAACGTACAACCAAATCATCACAAGAAATGGTTGCAGTAACAAACAAACAAACAAAAAATCTGTTTTGCAATGTCCGTCTCAGTCTCCGGTTTCGAACCCCGTTGAAAACATGTGGCTTGAATTGAAGAGGGCATCTACATGCACAAATCTACAACTATTAAAGAGCTTGAAATGCTCTGCATGGAGGAGCGGTCCAAGATCTCTCTACAGGTGTCTCCAACCTTGTTCGACATTACAGGAAGAGGCTCAGGACTGTTAGTAAAATATAGGGGGAAAAAAAATGTCTGAAAGAAACTTCTATTAAAATAAAACATCTTTTATTTTGGCTCATTTTCATGAAGGGTGCCAATTCGGCCACGGACTACATATTTTACTATGCATCATGCTAAGAAGTTTAGAGGTGTGTCGAGTGTGGCCATGGCAATGTGTTTGTGCTGATCTTGGGGGGGATTTTTTAGAAGTAAATCATTTCCACTTAATCTGTGGATATTAAATCTGTTTTTGGTGTATAGACACATTTAGTCTAACGTATGAAAAATGCTTAACTCCCAACCAGCGACAAATTGATGAGTGGTACACGGTCCAATCTGCTCCCAATCTTCCCGTTTACAATTATCCCTTTTGCACTCGGTGCAAGCAACATACAATGTAACTGTATCTAAAAAAAAAAGTCCCAAAACAGCACAAGGAACCTACTGAATAATCTGAAACAGCTCCCTATTTGATATATAGTGCACTATAAATGGTGCAAGAGTCATTATTTCAAGCAAGCCACATGTAGAAATACTATATAGGGAGTAGGGCGCCATTTCAGATTCAGCCTAGGTCTTTATGTTAAAACACAGCCATGAACAGCTGATGATTAGTTGCCTAAAACTGACCTTGTAATAAAAGGCTAACATTTGATGGCACAGATCCTGAGAGAGACTGCTGAAAAGGCAACACGGGTCATAGTGTGAAATCAGTTGGTTTGTTTGTTTTGGTATGAAAATAGTTTATTAAAACCGAATCCCCATTGCTGAAATATTAAATGAGTTCACATCTCCACAAACTTAAAAATTGTACAAACATCTCTGGTACAATGTAAACACTGTAGGTTAAAAACATTACAGCAAAGGGGGCCTTTGTCTCTTATTTTAGTTAAGGTTTCAATCTTTGACGCTGACGGGAGAATACTTCAAAAAAACAACTTTCTCTCCAAATCTACAAATATTATTAGAGTAAAGTAAGCATATTTACAGCAGGTTTTTTTTAGGTCTTTTTGTTTAAGGCCAGTTTTTTTTTCTCCAATCTTCATCAAGGGGGGAAATAGTCCTGCACTGTCCATTTTAGCTTGGCCACCAGACCCAACATTCCTGACTCAATTCATTAACTACTTAACAAGCACCTCATGATTTTTACATGGGCATGTTGGAGCAGGAAAACCGCCAAAATGTGCGGTGCAGGGATGTGAAACACTGGCTTTGTACAACATTTAAGGTCAATAATGAGACACTGTGATTCACAGGGCAGCGCTCCAATGTTATCCAGAGACACTTGACAAAGTCAATTACAATATAATTCAATGAGATCACTGGAGGAGGACCAGGCATTAAATTAGAATTTAATCCAGTTCTATGGGACCATTTCTGCTCATTAGTCTGTGGTGCCCAAGATCAGCACGGGTATGGACACCGAGACAGGGCACTGGCCTGGCCTGGTCTAGGCAATAAGTCAGATTTGATTTTCGTTTGTTTGCTTTTCCTCCTTACATATACGATACGATCCTTCCCTTCACATCTAATCCCATGCAATGTGATCATATCGGTCCCATTCTAGACTGTATTCCTATGCATTTTTAGCAAAAGATCACACAAACACACACATCTGATTAGGTAAAAAAAAAAAAAAAAGGACACATGTAATTTTAACGTTCCAGTCCACAGACGAGCGTGACCTAGGATTCATCTGCCTTCGTTTGTTCTGCAGGTTGGCTCTGATTTTCTGCCTCTGCACTTCCTTCTTTGGAAGGGGTCGGAACTTCTGCTTTGGCATGAGGCATTTTGTTAGCAGAATCAATATGGCACTCGCGGCTGCTCGAGTCCCTGAGCGTCTCGTGTCCGTTAGGCTCAAGTCTGTCAAGTCTGTCGTCCCTGTCCCAGCGGGTGCTTCTCTCTCGGTCTCTGCGTTTGCCTCGTTCTTCCTCCCGCCCTTGCTCTCTATCCCTCTCCCTTTCTCCATCAGGACTTCTCCAGTCTCTGCGCTCCCGGGCTCTCTCCCAGCCTCCCCTCGACTCCGGCTCTTCATGCCATCCCCCAAAGCGCTCGCGACCTTCTGACCTTTCACCCCCCAACTGCCTGCGCCCTCCGTAGCGCTCCTGCTCCCTGTTCCGCTCTCCCCTGAATGGAGGCCCTGGAGGAGGAAAAGGGCCTCGCATCGTGTGTGATGGGGGAGGAGGCATGCCAAAGCCGCCTGGCGGAGGCTCACGGTGCATCATCTGAGGCGGGCACCTGGGAGGCATCATCTGCGGGGGCATGGGGGGCATGCCAGGCCGTGGGGGTGGCATGGGGAAGCGCTGCAGGTGGTGAGGTGGAGGCATTCCCGGGGGGCGCTGAAGTGGCATCGCCCCTGGTCTTGTACCTAAAAGCCCTGGTGGATTTTGCATGTTCATCCCAGGTGGAGGTCCTGGTGGAACCTGGTTACCTGGTGATGTAAAAAAAATAAAAAAGTGTGTATAAAGCCTGTATGGAACACAAATAGTTGGAATTACGCATTGTACAAATATAAAACCTGTTGAAATTGAAATGCTTTAGGTCAATGTACAGACTCACAAAAAAACAAATTCTAAAACACGATCAAAGATCACAAGCCATGGATACACTTGTACAAAATGACAACATTTAGGAGCTATAGGGTCAGGTATCCTGCTTATTCCTGGGAAAAAAAACTACTGCTTTGCAAATATAAGCCCTGAGTAATGCAACCATGGTTCTTAATAACATACCTGGAACAGCGTTAAAACCATCTGCACCTTCCCTATTGATCCTGGAGCCCATTCCTGCTGGATCACCAGACAAATCCTCAACTGCGCCGCCAACTGCGGTGAAAAAACACAGCTGAGAAATTGCTTATATTAACTACTGTGACTAAAAACCAAACACGTCACTCGTCTTCAGAAGCTACGCACAGGTTTCATGTAATTCAGAGGTTTATAAGGATGAGGGAAAGTTACATAGTGTGTGCTGCACTGACCTGGTGGCATGCCCATGCCTGATGTGGGCGGAGGGGGTCCTGCAGAGCCAATAGGAGGCATGCCACCCGGAGGGAGAAATCCTGAAATGCAGTCAATGATAAACATATAGACACACACAAGGCAACTTTACTACTATAAAGGCACACACAAAAAGACGTTTTAATCCACGATGGCTAGCCTAAATGCTCAACCTTGATGACGCTAATAACACAGGCAACTATTAGTAGGTTCTAATGATAATGTGGGTATGGTACCAGGGGGCATCTGCATGGGGTTAAATCCAGGCCTTATAAAAGGTCCAGGTGGTGGAGGAACGCCAGGTGGAAATGATGGTGGTGGGATATTCATGGGAGAAGGAAAACCTGGGGGTGGAACCCCAACCGGCCCAGCGGTCCCTACTCGCTGAACAGGAGGAACCTGCATGGAAGGAATAAACAACGTTTGATCACATACTTAAAGTATATGAAATCTTTTGAGTTAAAAATCTTTTGAGTAGACTTGTGTTTAGTCTTAAGGAAGGAAGAATCTGGTTCTGGCTCCACGCCACACCGCCATGAAAACGAGACAGCAACACAAACGCTTGGCTTTGACTAACATGTGACGGTACCATGACGGTACTCAGACAGCTCACTAAACCTATTTAATAATCAGTTTAGAACGCGTGTTGCTTAGTTTAACATATAACCATGCGAGACTTAAGATGACCTGAACTCCAATACTCTTGTTGATACCCAAAAATCACATTAAGGGTCACCTTTTAAATGTGCATGTGCGGTTCCTGCCTTCCACTTTCAGTCTATCTGTACAGGACTGTTTGAAAAGCTTACAATATATAAGGATTAATATATTAGTGGAGAAGCGATGACTCGTACATGTACCGTTGTTGTGGCATGGACATGGCTGAGTTCTGAAATTTCAATGACTTTCTGTCTTTTTTTTTGTGGAAATCTTTTCATCCAAATTCAACATACTACATTTCTCATATTTTGATATTTTTTAATAACCCATCCAGGTTAACATTGTTAACGAAGTTAAGCAATGCACATGATGTAGGCATACATTCAGCGTCAACAAATCCATGTTCTCATCTTTAACAGCTCTATACATGTTTAATAATAACAGTTATCATCATTTTATTTTATTATAATTGTTTATAAGTGCGTAGTACTCAAAGCGACTTTCATATTGTTGTACAGTCGTTGCTTTTAATAAGTTATGATTAAGAAATACTAAATAAGTTTAAAGATAATACTTCAAAATGTGAAAAAAAAAAAACCCCCGTTAATTATGCCATTCTCTTTACTCTCACAATGACGTTTAATTAAGTTCCTGCTAATTTAGAGTAAGTAAATAAATAAATAGACACCTTGTGTATATACATAATGAGTGTGCGTCTAGTTCATGAAGAAAAAAAAGTTATTTTTATAGCTTTTAGGATCAATGTTCCCATTTTTGTGTGCCACAATTCACAATACATTGGCTTAAATGTGTACTGCAATTAATGAGCTATGCCGAGACCCAGTGTTTGAAGTTTAGACTCACGGGTAAGTATTATCATTTCAGACTTTATTCAACACCAATAGAAATACAATAAAGACATGATATTAACCTCTTTTACATCAGTGCACATCAGTATTTAGAAAGAAAACTGATAATCGACTGACTTGTGTTTTCCCATTATTAGAGTGCAGGTAAACAGGATCGAATTATAGTCAAAATCTGATTTTTTTTTTTGGACATGTGAACATATTTATTGAATTACCTGCACAGGGAGCAAAGCCGGGCTCTCGTCCATCTGACCCACGTCAGTTCTGCCGTTTTGGGGCGCCTCGTCCGCAGTCTCCGGTTCACTCTGAACCCCCTTCCACTCTGGAAGAAATAAATCCAAGAAAGGCAGACGCCTGTTAGCTCTCTAAATGATCTATGCAAAGTTGTGGTACATTTTCTGGTTTTCTTATCACTGTGGTCCATTTTAAACACTTCATTAGGAGCCGAGTTGTGTTTCATCGTACATGTTTTATAATACTTTTATTTTCCTTGTGTTATTTCTGTCTCTTGTGCTTTTACTTTAGTGTTTTGTAACTCATGGAAAACGGTTTACTTGGCAACATCTGTAAAGCATCACTATCAGCAACAGACCGTCACGGCTGGCAGGCAGTGTGGTCTGCCTTTGCTTAATTAGCTGCCATTTCGGAGATTTGCCACAAAATTGTAGCCTAGAGGTGTGTGCGGGGCTGTTTTTTTAATCTCACTCCCGACCGCTCCTGAAGGAATTCTGACCAATCCCGCCCGCTCCCGAAGGAATTCTGACCGCTCCCGCCCGCTACCGAAGGAATTCTGACCACTCCCGCCCGCTCCCGAAGGAATTCTGACCGCTCCCGCTTGCTCCCGACCACTCCCGCTCGCTGCCGAAGGAATTCTGACCACTCCCGCAGGAATTTTGACCACTCCCGCCCGCTCCCAAAGGAATTCTGACAAATCCCGCCCGCTCCTGCAGTTATGTCTGTTTGTAACCGCCTGCAATATTTTCCTAATAGGCTATTAATTAAAATGTAAACTTCGTAAAAGTTCCAACTGCCACAGAACGGCGGAGTGCAAATCTTACTGAATTAACATTGTGATCATACACAGTGTCAGTACATGTTCATAATAAACTGACGATCAGTACAGATATTTGCACGTTATATTTACTAAACCCGTGAATTAAAAGCTCCATGCCCCTGTATACTCGACAGCGTCCGGTGTAAAATAAAAAGCAACGTGGGGCGTCGGTTCTGGAGTAAAATGGGCTTAATCCACAAACCAGCGGTACCCGATTTGTGTCCATTGTAGTTTAAGACCTTTAATGGAGTTTTACTGAACATTATTTAATGGAGTTTTACTGAACATTATTGAAAATGTACTATCTCTTTGTCCTGCGAACATCATATCTGACCGGTATACACTATTAATACATCGTTGCCGCCTAACGAACACACTTAAAATTATGGTTCATTATAAAACGTAAACATTATTGTTTTTAAGGGAGGTTTTGAGAACGAGTATTCGAAGGCTGTAAAATGCTGTTGTGTGTTACCTGGGGAGAGTGTATCTGTATCCAGCATGCCCCCTTCACTGAAAACCTCCAAATCTTCCATTTTGACTTTGGACCAAGGGACATAGGTGACACCAAGTTCCACATCCCAATACTGCTTGAAGTCCGACTTGATACCTTTGTTTAGAGCCCAGGCAATCTGTGGAAACAAGTGAAAGAGTTGGAAACTTGGTTCATGTGTGAATGAAATAAAGATACTGCACATTTTATTTAAAAACAGTTGCGTGTCCAGTACCTTAATGGCTTTTTGGTTGACTTTGTAAGTGCCTCTGCTAAGCTTTTGGAGAGCTCGAAAGGCATCCTGACGATGAACCATGACAATGTAGGCACAACCTCGAGGAGGAATCATCTACCAAACAAAGTTAGTTCAAAACAAATCACATGACCATCAAGACATCAATTTTGTGAAGTTATGTATTACAATATGATGTATTAAAATGTTAATGTTATTAAAATAGATGTGCGCGTTTAAGACTTACATTTATCAACTCTATCTGGCCAAACTCCTCCAAGAGGCATGCCACATCCTGCTGTTGCGTCCTTTTGTCCAGCTGGCCAACCCAAAGTGTAGTGCTGCACACTGCATGGAAATAAAGGAGAGAGAAAGACAAAGTGAGAGAGAGAAAGAGAGAGAGAGAGAGCGAGAGAGAGAAAGAGAGAGAGAGAGAATCCGTTTCAGCAAGAACAGCAACATCACAGTGATTGGTCAGTGGTAAAACTTTTACAAATTTATATTTTAGCTGGCGTAATCTTTTGCAGAGCGTGGCATCAGTTCTGTCCATCGCTTTGGCTTGTAGAGTTAGCAGGTATTGCTGCTCCCTGCTGGCTACAGTTAGCATGCTGTGGCTCACCACTTAGCGTGTCAGGTTTGATGAGCGGCAGGCCTTTCTGTCTACGTTCTCGCTCCCGCTCTCGCTCCCTCCTCTCATGAGAACGAGAGCGCGGTGAGTGCCGTCGCCTTTCTCTGGAGCGAGAGCGGGAACGCCGATGTCGGAAGCGTCTGGAACGGGAGCTCGACCGTGACCGCCTCCTCTTTGGAGATCTGAGAAATTAAGAAATTACACTGCAAACTCCAACTACAGGGGATCCAAACTGATAGATTCGATCTGTTAGGTTCGTCTACAAAAACCGTAAATAATTATGATTCTGCCAATTGAATGATTTACTTTACACGTAATCTGATAAATACTTATCACCCACCTTGAACCAGACCGTGACCGTGTCCTCCTGCCATCATGGTGTTGTCTTGTGTCTAACTCCCCAGATGCCTCCTGTGGGGAAACACATTAAAATGATAAAAGTGCATTACACCGGTGTATTAATGAAATATACTGTGGAAAAAGCAGGAGTTTTGGAGTACTACATTTATGTTTCTTAGAATATTTCTAACAGTCATTAAACTGTCTGTTATTTTCTGCTTCACCATGGATGTAGGCTTTCCTTTGAAAGGTTTATAAATATCAGGAATATAAATGGAAATTGAGAGCCTTGCCTGATGCTGCTGTCCAGCCATGAGCGGAGGGAAGGCATCATTCTGAGAAGGAAAAGCTCCAGGAAAGCCAGCAGGACCTACAGGTGGCATCATCCCTGGGTAGGGTTGAGAGGGCATCCGGTTGAAAGCCTGTCCATTTGGAGACGGAACCTAGAACAAGTCGTGGCATCAAATGACGGTTATAGGGATGTACCAATTCAATACTGAGTACGGCTGTAATGATGCATTGTGACACAATACATCACTATGCAAAAATGTGACGATGTGCATCGTGGAGATCTGTGATATCAGGTGTATTCTATTAATTATGCCATCTACTGCAATTGCTCTGTTTAAACACCAGAGGTCGCATTCAGCGTAACCCACACCACCACGTCACGTCGTATGTCACGAGGTATGTCACGAGTTTGAGATTGAGGATGCCCCGTCGTCTTTTAAATCCGAGGTGTGGCATCACATTGGTTTTCCCATTTTCAGAAACAAAACCGGCGACAGGGTAACTGATAAAGCCAAAACAATTTGCAAATATTGCAAGAGAACCATGTGGCCTACATAACTGTGTGGCGGCCTGCGAAAACCCGTCGGATGTCGCTGAATTCTGGCAGATAGCCAAAAATCATGAGAAATCAGGTTTTGACCAAAGTTGAGTTTTTCTGCATGTAATATACATGTAATGATACCTCTACTTTAAAAAAATATATAAATATATTTCACCAACACGACGTGGAAATGTTTTTATTTTCTTTCTAACGCCGCCTAGGCTACAGTCTGCCTACAGCTCACGTTAGGTAAGGAGCCAGTTTAACATACGCGGTGGTAAAAACAGTCTGCCTAAAGATGTTTGCTAATTTTCAAGCTAATGGTGTTTTCCTCACGCAGTGAATGTCTTACGCGTTGATCGAGTTGTTGGATAGCTACGTGCCATAGCGAAACGGACGTGGCACTAATCGATTCAGTTTGTAAACAGAGTTGTCAAATTGCCCACGATGCACATGTGCCGTCACATCATCATCATCATCAAAACAGAGAAAAGCACTTTTACACTCTGTAGAAATGGCAGCGGACGTTGTGAAAAGTTTGAATGACCGAATGCTTGTTGTAAATGCTCAAAGATCCCAGCTTCTGCCTGAAAATGTGGACATGCTGATATTTCTGAAAATGAGTCGGTCGATATCCTAGGTTAGGAATGTCGGCTGATCCTTGAGTGTTTGAAGACCGAGATTGTGTATTTCGATTTTCACTTTAAAATATCACTTTTTATTTTTATTTTTTAAAGTATGGTGAAGCTGCTATAACAGTACTTTTTATTTATTTATTATTACAATTTTAAATATCTGTTCCTAGTATTTTCTTGGATTACTAAATCTTATTTTTGTTTACAAACAAAAATGCATTGTTTATGCTTCAGAAATAAAAAAGCATTTTTCCCCCAGTCATTTTTCTTCATAAAAACTTTTTTTTCAAAATATTTTGGATTTGATTCTCCGATCCACTGGGCGGTGGTATACCTTATTTACTGGTATAGATTCACGTAAAGGTATGCGGTGTTGCAATACCTCCATCAACAGTATTTTTCCATTACATATTAAAGGTTCCTGTCACGCAGCAGTGCAGGTGTCGGATGCAAGTGCGGACGAAACGATTTAACCGAGTCCTTCAGTGATACATTTCTCATGGAAGTTGCTTTGGAAAATGAAATACCGTCAATAATGCAAAGAACATCGTGATATGATATTTTGGTCATATCGCCCAGCCCTCATGGCGGTGAGTAATAACGATGATGAACTATAATGTTGCACCATTGCTCACTGTCTATAAACAGAAAAGTCCAGCCTGGTTCTACTGCTAACTGTTGAAATGCAATGAACTAGCATTGACCACACAGCTTGTATTACAAACACTGATTATTTAACATATTAGGCAGCAGTTTAAATATACCTGTTGGTCTTGATTCATGCCCATCATGTGCTGCTGAAAGTGCTTCATCTGACTGGAAGCTTGAGGGAAGACTGCTGAAGCTTGATGAGGCTGTTGGACACCTTCTCCAAAGCCACTGCAGACACACACACAAAAATCAAATGCATTAAAAGTGCTATAAGGTTTTTATACAACATCTCAACTCAGCCTTTTTGTGTCGGTGACACATTTACAATAATGCCGACATAAAAAGGGTTTCTAGGTGACAAGGTCATAGCATACAAAGCAGCCTGGACAGAGGGTGCCTCGTCCTTTTTGGTCTCGTCTCCTCCTTCTGGCTCATCATCATAATCAAAACGATCGAGAAGTTTCTGAAAACAAAAATAATGAGCAGGAGATATTATAGGCCAAACTCTCCAAACACAAAGCATAGCTTACTCAATATGACTACCAGTGCCTGAATCATTAGCCTACCGTGGCAGTTCAGAAGCGCACTCACCTTGTCGAAGGTGGCCTTCTTCTCTACAAGCTGCATGGTGTGTGGGGGGCCTTGAGCCAAACCAGTAGACGGCTGAATAGCTGAGGCCTGCATCTGGAGATGGGTCATTATGCTGTTCTCCCGCGCTGGAGACTGGGGCTTCCCCGGCTGCTGGAACGTCTGCAGCATCTGCTGGAGCTACAGTGAGAACGTTTGAGTGAGAGCAAGAGACAGAGAGACGTGCAGTGTTTTGGGTTCTGTTTATCCATCACAACGATGGTGTGTGGTACCTGCTGGCCTTGTGAGGACTGGAAGAGCTGAGCTACAGCAGCAAAGGGATCAGAGTTCTGCAGCTGCGGCACAGACGCCTGCACGGAGTTAACCGACACCGCTGTGTGGCTCTCAGCTTCCCTCGCCGGGGACGAAGGAGACGCGGCTGGAGAGAAAAGGAGTAAACGTTCATTTTTCAGCAACACAACATGTAATTCCACAGCTGATAAAAACCACCATGTTAATAAAACCTTATCAGTGGGGGCAGTGGTGGCTCAGTGGTTAGGGCACTGGGCTACTGATCAGAAGGTCGTGGGTTCAAGCCTCAGCTCCACCAA
>JAOUQW010000009.1:7234579-7244857 GCA_028565825.1 Olivaichthys viedmensis
CACTCCTTTGTTCTCTTGGCTGCTTCTCCTAAGTTTTAAATGAAAACTACTTGTTTTAAGTAAAAATTACTTCTTAAAAAACATTTTGATATAGTCTTATGGTTCTAGACTTATGATATAAGACAAATGTAAATCGTGAAGTTAATGCCCATGTATAAATTTATTTCTAAATCAAAATGTATTTTTTAAGAAGTAATTTTTACTTAAAACAAGTAGTTTTCATTTAAAACTTAGGAGAAGCAGCCAACAAGTGCTTGGCCTATTTGGGAAGTTTAAGAAAAGCCTCCTGGGTGGCTTCCTCATGAAGCTGGTTGAGAAGAAGCTTCATCAGGAATACTGTTTATTTTAAATATAAAATATTGTTGATTCATTTAACACTTTTCTTTGTCACTGCATAACTCCATATGTATTATTTTTATAGTGTTAATGCCTTCATTATTATTCTAAAATAATAGAAAATAGTAAAAATGAAGAAAACCCTTCTATGAACAGGTGTGTCCAAACTTTTGACAGGTAATGTATGTGGTTACAAGAGTAAGAAATGTAAGTCTAGACCCACTGACAGGCCCTGGGAGTTTAGCTATCTTGCTCCTTCAGAAGTCATTTTAAATGTAAAATTGTTACTGTTAGAAAATGCTTGAGTGGCGTAAAATGTATGCAAATGCAGATTGAGTAGGCTGATAATGAGAATAGTGCACTATAAGATCTGTATTGGGATAAAAACGCTAACCTGAGTCAGGCATGAGCACTTGGTCAATGAGGTGAATAACTCCATTGCTGGTGACGATGTCCTTCTTCAGCACCATTTTAATGCCATTGACGGTGAGGCTGTCCCCATCGCAGCCAATCTCAATAGTGCTGCCCTCCAACGTCTCATGCGCAGTGCCGGCCATGATGGCTTCCGAGCACTGCACTGAGCTCAGGAGGTGATACTTCAAAAAGGCTGGATTACAGAGACAGAAAATACAAATTCAGAAAATGTATGGCAAGATGAATTCATTGTTCATTATGGACGTTTTTCCTAATAAAATAGCCATTAGCCACATTTGGGTTTTTTTCTTCGTTTTTTCTCTCTTTTTTGGTACCACATAAAAAACATAACACTCTGGCAATTCCTTTGAAAAAAAAAATTCTACAAGTGGATGTTTCTGGACAATACTTCACTTGCCAACATAACCCAGACAAACTAAGTTAAAGAAGTGTTTTTTTCTCATTCACCTATCATTCACCTCACAGGACCTTGTGTCTGAATACTATTTAGTTCCAACATACTCCTGGCATCGTCAGAGGCAGAGAAGGGATGCAAATTTAGAGAATGCATGGAAAAATGCTCTTACTGTTATGTTAAAATGGCTTTGGATAATGAGTCATTCACATGGCAGGTCGTTGCCCTGGAAGCTCTGTAAAGCTCACAAAGCCCGATGTAATCCTGCAAACACCCACTCTGTCCTTCCTGTGCTGAGGCTGTCTGGACATTCCCAGCAACTACCGTACGCACATTATCACTTTCCCAGGCGCTCAGCCTGCTCTGCTAATTCTCAGTGTCTGTTTATGCACTCTGTGTGTGTTTGTGTGTGTGTGTGTGTGTGTGTGTGTAGGCGTGCGTGGGTGCAAAGTCATATCCAATTTAATCGTTTTATTTCTATGTACCCTTGCCTACCTTGCCAGTACTGAATAAGCCCAGTATATTAAAGGAGGATGGTCCACTTCTCCCTATGAAGCAGGCTTGAAATATTATCCAGAAGGAGGTCTAGCACTGTGTTTCTTATATTTTGGAGCTACTGGAGTGTGTGACTTCTCTGATCTCCCCTTTGACTAGGTCTTTAATGCAGCAGAGAGTTAAATTGGCCGGGAATTGGACAGTGGCGCTTGCTCTAAAATAATGAAGTCTTACCTATGAAGCAAAGTTATGGCCTATGATTACATATGTTTCCAAAGTGAGCAAAATGACCCTACTCAAAACTGACATCCTGACTAACAAGTGACCAGAAAAACATTCAAAAGACTCAATCATCTAAAAGTTCACTCCCTACACATTCCTGTCTCCACAGCTGGCACATTTTCATTATGGTATAAAAAGAAGCCCCCTCTTAGAAACATTGCTAAAAGTCCTATCATAAACCAATTTTTAATAAAGAAAAAAATAAACAAGTTAACAAATAAAAAATATATAAAGTAAAATAAAAAGATAGCTGCGCTATATCAGACAAGTGTATTGTGTTGTAATTTATCATGATATTGATATCATATCATCATACCACCCAGCCCTACTCTTGTCAGTTATAAGAGCCTGATTTTGTCCGAATACAAACATGCGAGGAAGATGTGGTTGTATTTTGTTTAATTACTTATGAATTAAGAGGTAAGAAAAGGTATGAACGCTAACACCGCCCCTAACTTTAACCATCATAACTTTTCATCTTGGTTTTGCTAGCATCAGACTTTGGTGGTTGAAATGCTAAAATGCAAAGGCCATGAAAATATAACTTCTCAAAATGTTGCTGTATGCTAAGCCATCTGGGTGAGCCCACCAATTGACTTTTTCAAGGAAAAACCTGGACGCAATTACAAATCATTTACTTTTTTTATTAAATAACTAAATAATACATTCCCCTAAGCTTTTTTGTTAATCCTATCATTTTTATTTTCCTAAAGGTAATCCCTAATTACAGCTCCGAGTAGCTTTAGCAGTTGTTGGATTTATTCTTTCATTCAAATTACTGGTAGATTCATTGGTTCTGGAAATTTGTGCAGATTTTGGATATGCAACCCACAAAAAAATCGTTGTTCCTCAAGCTACAGCACTGTTTAAGCATTTCCTGTCAGGAACAGAGAATGGGATCAGGCTGTCTTGACTTTGGACAACCGAGACTGTGGTTAGATCTGCTGTTTGTCCACTGTCTGAAAACCCAACGTGGCGATCAGTGGTCTGCATTCATGTCATTTACTTTAAAACAGGAGCCATAAACTTCAGAGTCTATTGAGGAATGACAGCAAAAGCCTGTATTTTCTAATGTGCCTTTATTTGTCATACATACCTCAACAGTGATGAAGTGTCTACAAGGGTCAGCAGTGCTGTTTTAAGCTGTAGGAGACCCCGATTTAAGCCTAAATGGAGCTTATACGGGTAGTTAGTCTATATTTGCCAAGCTTTTACCTTGGAGCACAGTCTTGTCGTTTAGGATCCGCTCAAGGACGTCTCTGTCCAACTTTTCGAAGGCCTTGTTGGTTGGAGCAAAGAGAGTGTAGTGTCCAGGTTTGCTGAGCCTTTCTAATAAGCTTGATTCCACATTAGCTGCAGCCTGCACAGACAGGGGAACATAGCATTAAATTATACCTACATTGTTGTGTATTTTAATTTCTTTTTTCTTTTCTTTTATTATTCATTTATTAATTATATTTCATTTTCTATTTTCTTAATATATATTTTTATATATTAAGAAATTAGTATATATTCTTAATATATATTTTTATTAACAAGACCCAAAATTATAGAAGCAGTTATAGGAATAAATGTTGCACAGTCTGTTTTGTTTTGTAATTATTGTGTGCTAGAGCACAGTTCTTAGAAAGATAAAAGAAAGCATTTGAACTGTTTTTGACGAGATATAAAGTCTCCTTTTAAAAGTCACGTGTCTTTTTTAGCAAACAGTATGTCTTGAAATGTATTTAATAATTACAGCATAGATTTTGGCTTTAGATACAGGCTATTTAAGTCCAGATGTGAAAGAACTACACAGTGATTTATTATGGGGTACACTAATTCATCAACTGCTTATATACAGTCAAGTGCAAAAGTTTGCACACCCTTAGGACAAAATGAAAAATAAGTTTAATTTACAGCAACAAGACATTTAGAGTTTGTTAGGTTTCACAGATGTTTCTTTATTATCACTGGTAATAAAAAAGGTCAAATAGTATATGTTAAGATATTAATAGTGGAAAACAAAATGATATCAGTTCAAAAATCTACCTTTTTATTCTGTTCTAACTCTGCCAGAGGTCATACACCATCTTTTTCAAATATTTTGATATATTGATTTTGCTGTATCTTTTGGATTGTTGTCTTGTTGCAGGATACATTCACTTTTTTTGGCAGATAAATTGTAAAATAGTACATTTTCCTTTTTTTTTTATTCAAAAACCACAGGATAGCATACTTTTGCCCCCAACTTTAATACAGTACATCCAAGTCTAAATTCCACAAAAATAGATATAGAAATGAATGTTGCAAGCTGTGTAATGATAGTGTAGGTCACAATACATACACTGAATGAGCCGAGTTCCTCGTTGGTTTCAATGACATCCCTGATGCTGTTCCCCACTGCGCTGATGACGCGATCGATGACATGTACCACCCCATTTGTGGCCACCTGGTTGGCATGAATGACCCTGGCACAGTTGACTGTCACAACCTGCAGAACACAGAGCAGTTGTTATCAATCAGACAAACAAATGTTGAACAATACTGACCAAAAGGGCTAGAACTGTTTTGTTTCATCACAAAGAAAAACCTAAATAATATTTCTCAAACAAGATAACATCTCTCTTTATTAGGTCAAAAAGGTTTTGCCTACTGAAAGCAGTAGTAATTATGATGCAGTGATAATTATAAAGCATAACGCACAGAGGGCTGCACTATGGCCAATACCAGACACAACAATGATTTGGATAAAATATATGTGTGACATCCATTTTGAAAATGAAACAAGTGGTGTGCAAACAGGATTTTAAGATACATATTTTAGTTCATGCAAGGATTTCTCAAACAAGAAAATATGGATTTGTTTTAATTAATGTGTTCTTAAATAATAAGTATCAAATAAGCAAAAGGTTGCATTAGTTTTCATAACTGGTGAAATAACATTCACCAGTTCCATGAAGCAATTGGGTGCATTTGCAGTTGTTCCTTCACATCAGAGTCCCAAAACCTATTTAAAAAAAAATAGACCAAAAACACATGCTGCTATCTGCATGGTGTTTATTTTGATACATACTCCATTGGAGTAGTGGTTGATGTGCAGTCCCTGTTTGTTGTACATTGACTGCAGGGTCATGTCATTCTTCAGGTCTTTGGTAAGGAGACGCTTGCTGACCATGTGGTAGCGCAAAGCATTGTACAGCTCGGTCTGTGCATTGTTCACAAGTGCATTTCTTGCAGTCTGCATAACATAAAAATCATAGTCAATATGAACAATATGAACATTAGCAGAGTAAAAATACACTAAAACACAGTTAACTGAAAGATAAAGAGCTTTTTGATTAAAGACTCATTATTGTGTATATATAATACATTAAAGTAATTACTGTATATAATACTCTTTATCCAAATCCACAAGGAAAGTAAAATTGACTATGTTTACAGAAAGAAAACTGTCATATTTTATACATACAGCATCTAATTGTTCCCAGGCATCATTACTGGGAGCAAACATGGTATAGGAACCAGCTCCCTGAATCTCCTCTCTGATCTTGGACAGCTCAGAGTACTGCTGTGTGATATCCGCTTTGAGCACGCCCAGTGTGCCGTAGGTTGTGTCGATAGGGGCAACTGAAGGAGCACAAGGTAGAATACATGCAAAATCCCCAAACTACACCATATCACACTTTACACAATACTTAAAATGGCCTTAGAGTACTATTATCCATCCTGAAAACCAACCAAATTTCTGAATTTGAGTTCACATGTTCTATTCTTATTTCAATTTAAGATCACTGAAATAAAATAATATGTGCTTTGGAGTTTTCATTGTGATGTGCATGAACCGCTATCATTACAGCCCTGAAAGCACAAAAGTTTAAATATTGTGTAGATCAATTCACTGCAGAAAAATGTACTCCAGCTATAGGGTGAACATTTATTAGGTTAAAATCCTGTCTTTTTACTTTAACTAAATATGAACTTTTAAAGCTAACTGTAATTAAAAAGTAAGCCTTTGTCAAATGAAAATTAATACATTGAAAAAATTGTTAAATGAATAAAAATAAATATTGTTAACAAACTGTTATTGTAGTTTGACAAGCAGCATTCACCTGTGCCTGAGGTGATCATTGCATGTGTCCTTGGACATTATATTATGGAGAGTGTAATACGTTTTATGTTAAGAACATATTGCATGTCCCTGAGATTCCCTGTTTATATGGAGATTCAGCTTTCATGTGTTAATTACATAAAATCCTCCCAGGCCTTATTACAATGTACAAGGTTGGTTAGAACAAAAGGAAGTCCAAATATGTTTCACATGTGATCAAAGTGTGTTGTAATGTGCATGTACTGCTTTGAACTGTTATGGTTACTGTTTACATCTTTAAAAGCATCTGGAAATGCAGATGTGCATAGCTAGAGGAGTGTGTCCCACAGCACCAGTATCCATTTGGATGACATTACTCTTCCATAATGCATGCTGTACATTCTATTTATATAATCCTCCATTGGTTAACCTTCACACTGCTAAAAAGGTATGAAAGTTGCACATAAAGCTCCTGATAATGTTTTGTAATCCATCCTGCAGCATCATGCAAACCTTATTATTCTCTACAGGTATGTTATTTCTCAATTATTACTCTGCGGTTATAGATTGTGATTCTATATTGCTACTGTTTGAAGATTTATTGTCGTGCAATAAGCTCTGCATCTTAAATATGCTGATATCAATGCTAATGTCAATTCTCTGTTTATTCTCCTGTTTACTAAGCACATTAATTAGGTTAATGCCCTAAATCCTAATCAACATGTTTTTTTACCAACATACTTTATTAGGCTAATTTTCACCAATGGACACAGTTATGTTTACCCATGCAAACTATTGCCACCATTGTTTCCAGGCAAGAAAATAGATTCACTTTTATTCTTATTTAAGTATTCATGCACATACTAATTAAGGCAACTAAGAGTAAAAATAATTTTTTAATAAGAATTGCTCCTGCTCTAACTTAAGTAGTGTTTGCTGCACAGTTTGCAGTGTTTGCAGACTGGAATAACCCATGCATTCCTATTCTGAACATATAGCTAATGAATAACCCTAGATTTATTAACCTCAAAGTAACCTCCCCCCCAGTTCCTGTCATAACATGACCCATAAATTCTACAAAAGCCTACAACACTTTGTAAATTGGGCATTCCTCTGGGTTTAAACAAAAAGGAGCACTGATGTGTAAACAGGAGTAAGCTGGGTGACAGACTTTGAGGTAGTATGGAAATATGTAATGATGCTGTCATAAACATTCTTGGATTCCAACCTTATCAGCCAATACCAACCTGCAGGGCAACCGCGCATCCCCTCCAGCTTCATGTAACCAGGACAGCATTCATACAATATAATCCTGCAAAATGGACCACAGAGATTCATTGAGCTTTAGCCTTACTCTAATAGGGGCTAATAAACCTACTGCAATGCACCTGGAAGATTCAACAAACTGATCATAGTAAAAACTGATCATGAAGACAAAATACAAACGTGATGAATCATAGTTAAGCCTTGAGCTTCAGCTGATGTGCTCTCTGTTTATTTATTCCAAAAATGACTTGTTCAGTCTTTGTTTGGTCCAGATCATTCCTTGAACAGATTTTCACAAGATTTACAAACCATCATGAATACATTTCACGACTGATTACACAAACCCATTATTGGTTTCTTGAGGAAACTAGTATTGTCCAGTATTTGATTGTTTTTTTTTTCTTTCTGTATTCTGCCAACAGTTTAAAACCAGAACATAACACTTTGGCAACCCCTCTGAAAAAGTGTTGTAGCTTGATTAACCAGATGTGATCAACTACTAAGCAATTTTTAAACAATATAAACCAGCATTACTCAACAATTCAGAATACAATATTCATTTATAGGATTAATTATTAAGAAATAACGTCATTTAAGATATATACAATATATGTGCATGCTTCTGGCCAATGGGAAACTTGCCAAAATATGCAAGATAGGGTGATTTATTTAAAGACATTGAAACATTCTAGACAGACAAAGGGTTTTACCTCAGAGGATCTAAACACCATTTATTCACAACGTATCATTAGTGAGAAAAGCACTGGTGTGTGATGATGAAATGCTGATTTTACATCCATTTCCCGACCTTGAATACTCTATCTCGCTCTCTGTCACTTTCTCTCTCTGTTTGCCTGTCTGATCTTTCTGTTCATCAGCACCTCACCTCACAGTACCTTTATATAGGTACAGCAGAGTTCATCACCAATAACTTTTTCTTTTGGTAATCAAAAACTAATACACTTCTTAAACAGGATCATCCATCATCATCATCATTCTTCACTAATATAAGTCTAAATCACTTTGTTAACTTTCACTCTCAGAAATAGCCTTTTAATGTAATACGCATATGGGGACAAAGTGATACAAAAATTAAAAAAGGAAACGGTGTCATGGGTGTCGCGGCAGGACGGAAGACACAGGCGCAAGCCGTTGCAAACAAACATTTATTTAAACTTGGGCTCACTTAACAAGACTAAACAGGGCAGGGACATAAAACAAGGACTAAACCAAAACACACACACGCACATTACACAAAGCGTGTTGTGCTTGTCGCAAAGCGACCACACACGCGGTCACGCGCACCGCAGCACAAGGCTGTGACAGAACCCCCCCTAAGGCGCGCCTCCCGGCACGCACACAGGGCCCCGAAGGGGGGGCGGAGGGGACCGGGCCCATGGGGCCAACGTACATGTCCGGACGGTGGCACGGAGGCCGGCCTCGCACCGGAAACTGACTACCCCCAGCGCAGCCATGGAGCAGAGCGATGATGTGCTCCGCCGGGGAGGACGCAGCACCTCGTCGTCCCAGAAGCCTGGAGGCAGAGCGATGACGTCCTCCCCAGGATTGGGACGTGGAGGGACGTCGCCGTCCCTGAAGCCTGGGGGCGGAGCAATGACATCCTTGGCAGGGGCTGGAGGAAGAGCGCCATTGTTGTCCCCGAAGCCCGGGGGCGGAGCGATGACATCCTCTGTTGTGTCAGGGAACACGCCTGCTGTGGAGTCATGGAACTGGGGCACACCTACTATGGAGGTAGGGATCTGGGGTGCACCTACTAGGGTGCCAGGGCACTGAGAAATGCCTTCCGTGGCATCTGGGAATTCGGCCACGCCTCCTGTGGCGTCAGGGAATTTAGCCATGCCTCCTGCGGTGTCAGATAATTTGGCCACGCCTCCTGCGGCATCAGGGATGGCCTCGGCAGCCATCATCAGCCCCCCGGGGTCAGATCCGGGCTGGAGCTCAGGAGGTGGGCTTGGCACTCCCAACCTTCTGGTCACTAGTGCAGAACCTTAATCACTGAAAACCCTTGCCCATTTCACATGCATACACCAGCATTCATGGACAATGCAGCATATTGTGTGGTAAAAGGAATCTTTATGCAAGCTTATGGACTAGATCATCATCCCAGAATTACGTAATTGGGGGTGCCCAAAGGCACTCAAAACAAGCAGTAAACAATGCCATGAAAGACTCATACTAACATGTAGGAAAGTAGTAAAGTACAAACAAAAAAGGCTGCGAAAAATCGGACAGGAAATTGCACAGAGTTGCTGTAAGCAGCAGATCTAGCTGCTCTCTCCTTATATGAACTCAGATAGTGATGTTTCTAACAGCTGCCCTCCCATTATTCAAGCCTAATGCCCAATTTTCACTTCCTGGCATCAGGAAGAGCTCTTTGTTTTGTGAGTCATGATCCAATTAGCACACCAATTTGTCAAATGATGATGTGGGGAGACAGATGAGGCAGACACCTAATGTGGAAAGGTGAGAAAAAAAACCCAAACCACCCAAACCCATCTCTCTGTCTGTATACATCTGTCTTGGCTCTTGTTTCTCTCACTCTTTTCCTAGAATCCAGAATCTCAGAAATCCCAGCCCTGCTGATTACCTCCACTGTTTCTAGACAATACTTCCTGTGTCTGAGTCAGAGGCAACTCAACCTTTTCCTGCATGTATATCAGCAAGCTAAAAGAGCAAAATTCCTTTGGAGTCCAGGCTAAAGGCAATCAGGGGGAGAGCAGGCACTAGAGAGTGCAGTGGTGGGCACTAAGTGTGATTTGACTTCATCATCGCAACTTCCAAAAAACACACTCCCAAGAAAGCTTCCATATGTTTCTTGCCATGTTAGGAGTACAAGTAGACAACCTGGCTTAGTGCCAATCAGGGCTTCTAGGCAGAGAGACATAGAAAAAAAGAAGTTTCAGTATACAGTCAAGCCGAAAAGTCTGCACACCCCTTTCACCTTCTCCACGTTTCATTACATTACAGACTTATTCTACAG
>JAOUQW010000009.1:7254610-7267615 GCA_028565825.1 Olivaichthys viedmensis
TAGAATAAGTCTGTAATGTAATGAAACGTGGAGAAGGTGAAAGGGGTGTGCAGACTTTCCGGCTTGACTGTATACTAGAGAATAACCTAGTGATGTGAGGAAATATGAGCTGGGGTTTCAGAGGAAATTAACTAGCTGACTGAGGTAAAGACTGCAGTCATGAAATAATGAGGGAGTACTTTAGCAGCCTGGGTGGACCATTAGTGAGCAATTTTGTGTCACAAAGCGCTATTAGCAAAGCCTAGATATCAATGTCGGCCTTATGCAACACCTCAGGGGTGAAGTGAACACAACTAAGGAAGAAGAATGTCTTTAAGCAGATAGAAGTTGACTGCAACCCTTTATTAACAATCTTCTAAGGGGGAAATGATGAAAACATTGCTGGTGCTCGTCTTTTCTGTATGTGCTTGCTATATACAGTCACATGCAGATTTGTGGACACAAACACACACACATACTAAAATGAAAATAGCTTAAAGATGTGGTAAGTTTGTACATGCCTGGGGCCCCATGTTTGAGGGAAGTGGACTATCAAGGACATATGACTACAGCTCGTCTTCTCAAACCCTCTGGACAGTAAAGAACTGCTGTGAATAATTAATTCTGACGCTATTGCCAAAGACTTTGCTTTAGTCCAAAAGCCTTAAATTCAATACCTCCTCAAAATCAAAACAACCCTTTAGCAAAGATACTACTGAGTATTTGCTCGAGGATACAAAAGTAAGAGAAAAAATAAGGGATTGCCGTACACTAAAGGAAGGTATAGAATTTTACAAAGAAAAAAATATGTTTGTTATGTTTAATACTCCTTCTGCTGCCATTGAGCCAATATTTCTATCATCCCTTTGCCAATGGAAAAGCAATAAAAAAAAAAAACAAAGTTTAGTTCACGGAAATCCCACTTTGTGGCTGGGACTCCGTATTTTAACAGTGTGGACTTGCACAAGCTAGCCACTTGTCAACTCTGTGTTTGCTAGCACATGAAACAAGTCAAGACAGGATCTCTGTGGATGCTGCTTGGCCAAGAGCAATAAACATGGCAATCTGCAATCACCTCAAATGAGACCTAATTTAGCTGTCATAACGCAGTGCCCGGTTACATCCTACTATTGCCATATACTTTTAGTTGCCGTCTTTCAGCAATGGGTCATAGTGAAAATTGTGGCCAGGAGTTTTGATGGTTTGGGTATGAATGGTGGCTATTTAACTCACTGGATGGTGAGATGGTCATTATTGCCTCATTAGTGCAATGATTATTGTTCAGAGAATGGTCTTATTAAATGGACTTGAACTGACACCACCAAAAAGTACATTTCCTTAAAACAAATGAGGCAGACCACGGTTATGAGTAAAAAGTTTCTTAACTGAGTTTGTAACTTAGTGATAGCTATCTAGCTAATGTTGATATGTACAATAGATTGGTGACTAATCACTGCATGTGCCTGTCATGATTGCTTGTTAAGAGTTTTAAGTTCAGTGATACGATTTACACCCAAGTCCCAACATTTTCCAGTGAGTTTGAAATTATTGGAGGTAAATCTTGTGAGCACATATACAACAAGGGTAAGAACAGTGATAAGCAATGCCCAATGAGCGTGAGAGAAAACTCTCTGGAAATGAGACGAGAACAACCAGAATGAAAGCAATTACGATGAAAGCCGCCCCCGCGTTCTGTGAGGACCCAGGAAGTGGAGGGTGGCTGATAAAGCTCTGGCAACGGCGTAAATGCTTATTTGATGTTAAGTGTTAGGATGTTCGGATGTTCATTCCTAATCTCTCCACCAATTTTTTAAACAAATGAGTACAGCCAAAACATTTTCATTTTGGCAAAGTCACATTATAAACAGTTCACACATTTATTTTGTGTGACAAAGCAATATTGGCACCAAGTGCTCTTTGTTGGGATTGTGTAATGTGTAAGCCTTGTCTGTACTCGAACATGTAGTGTGTGCACCGGTGTACACTCTTATAAAAAGGGTTAAAGATTTTAGCTTTCTAAAGGGGTCTCTTGTGGGGTTGTGGGGTTTTGGGTCTGCAACAGATTACATAGAGCCTTTAAGGGTTCCCCCAGATGGGCTAAACCGAGGAAGCCTTTATTTCTAACAGTGTACATCTGCACGTCAACAGATCGCATAGCGATAAATGTGTAGTGTGAGCCCTACAGCAATTCTGGGATTTTGAAAATCATGTAGTGTCCTAGAATCATGAATGAGAATTTTTGTCCGCTCTCATTTGTGAAAAAATGACTTATCCTTGAAAGTTCATATAATTTGCTTCATCAAAGAATGGTTTTAATGGGGTTTTTCCCTGATTCGACGTGAGGTGTGTTTGGGAGGTATGAGGTTAGGATTTGTGCAGGGGTAGTTTTTATAGTCTTAAAATGAGTTGTACCATTAGAGAACTGAGATCCATGTCCTCATAGACAATGTTGGTAAAAGTCCTTAATTGCTGATCTGAGGCCAGTTTTGTGGCTAATTTTATATAATTGAGATTAGCTGGTCTTAGATAAGTACAGCAGGAAACTCGTATTTGGAGTCAAAGAGGAAGTCCAATTAGACTCTACCCTCAAAGAGGCAATGTCGATGTCTATCTGCACCGGAACCTCCATCTGTCTCTGTTACTCTGAAAATGAACCTCCTAGCCTGAGTTATGATACACACACACGGACAAACAACACACATCATCCATCTTCCTGTGACTTCAGGTAAGCACCTGCATGTAGCTTGGTTTCATCCTCATTAAGCTTTACCCCTGTCCATTATCCTCCCTCACTCACTCCCTCACTCCCTCACTCCCTCACTCCCTCCCTCCCTCACTCACTCACTCACTCACTCACTCACTCACCACCAGTGCACAGGGCCATACAGTGATCACAGATCAAAGAGACGCACAGTCTGAAGCACTTACGCTTTCTTGCCACAGATGGATTTTTGGTACCAGTTCCTGCATGTGCTGAAATACTTCTTCTTAGTTCCCATTATCTGCTGAAGGGCACACACGTTGGGCCTGTCAAGAACATAAAAAGCACTGTTGAATAAGAATAAGATAATTGCTTACATCCTGGGGTAACTGATTTTAGAGTCTTTGCAAGTAGGAGGGTAATTGGGTGAAATACTTGACAAATTTATTTTAAGAACACATGCAGCATGGTGAAAAGCTAGGAGTAATTACATCAGTCCATGTGCACTTTGATGTTTCATTGTGATTTTTTTCTAAAATCCTCCTTCATGCGTGAAGAAATTTCGCCTTGCAAATGTAAGCTTTTATTTAATAACCTATTTCAGTCAAAAGTTAAAGAATTAGGGTTTTTGTATGTTTAAAAATAATTTTAAAAGGTCCAATCTTACAGTTCTCCATTATTTTTTTTCATACAGTTCTCAAATAATTATTGTTTCCTATGTGAAAATATTTCCTTACCCCTGATTCTTGGCCCTGATGCGGCTGTGGGACACAATTTTGTCATAGGCAGATGAGTCCACCTGATCCAGGTAGGAAAGCGCCAGCAGAGCAAAGGTGGCCACAAACACAAGCTTCATCCTGGCTTTTGCCCCGCACACCAAAGCCACTGACAAAGCCAGGAGAAATGGGAGCAGACTATAGCAAGGCAGTTTTTATACCACCCCTCCCCTCTCTAACCCTCACACAGTCCCTGTATTGCTCACACATGCTGAAGGAATGAACGCAGCGCGAGAATATCAACCTGTTTCCCATGTAACCTCACTCTCCATGGGAGCCCTGAACGCCTAACTCAGCTCACTCTGATTAGCTGAACACCTGAGGGTGAACTATTCACAACTTCACTGACAATTCTAGTATTTGTATTAACAGTTATATTTCCATTATCTACATTTTACTCGTTATACTAGTAGTATAATTTTTTTCTGTTTCCTGCCTGATAGAGTATGTTTCTTTGCGGGATTTCCAGTGCTTTACTTTTGCAAAGTCTGTGTATGCTAACATTTTATATAAGAATGTGTCTGACTGTTAAATGTACTGTATTATCCAGACACACATCTACAATCAGTATAATCAGAGATTATCTGTTTTTAGAGGCTGTCCTGGAGGGATTCCTCATACACCCTATGATTCCTATCAGAAACCTGCTGAAGTGTAGTTATTAGGATTTTGAGAGGCATTCTGCATTGTAATGCCATCTCATCTCTCACTACACTCTCCTAATCTCTGGCCCAGTTAAAGCAGTGCATGTGTGATTGTGAGGGGTTTAGAGGTAGTTGCAGGACAAGGCCTCAGGTATCAAGTGGACAAGTCAAAGCCAGTTTGAGCATTTTAAAATGGAGCAACGGTAGGGACTCAGGAATAAAAAATACACTTATCTCACTGACTTTGGTTCTGAAAAGTATGTAGGAAAGAGGGAATGGGATGGGAGAGTATGGAAGGTGACTCAAGAAAAGAAACTTTACAGATGAGCATTAATGTTTAACTTGTGTGCATCACTACCTCTAGTGGCGGAGGCGTAGCAGCACAGGGTCACCAGAGCATTTTTATCATTAACCAAAACAAATTACAGAATTGCTCTTGAACTGAATCAATGTTCCATTCCTAGGTTTGATCACTATCATAAATGAAAAAATGCCAGACTGATCTTAGATAAGTAGCTAATTTCTATGCATAGTGGAGGCAGTGAGTAGATTTCCCACCTGTGGTTTATTTTGCAGTTGGTTTATGATCATTCATTATCCCCTTTAAACTGCATGTCATATGTAAAACACCCCATGTGTAAACAAATGAGAATGGTCAGGGCTCTGATTATTTGGCTGAGCTGCTAGCATTTTCTAGATTTATTTTCGAGATAAATCATAAAATCAGATGTAAAACAACTCAAATTAGTAGAATTAGCCAACAATCTTACAATTATGAGCCAACAGTCCTGAACAGATGGTGTGGAACTAAACATATACATGATAAGAAACAGAGAAACCCAAATCCACCCTTGTTCATTCTTCACATTTATGACTCATCAATATCTCTTTGTGTAATGTTCCTTTTACACAAAAAATAGTTTGTAGCCTCTTGAGACCCAGACGTATGTTGTGTGTGTGTTTAATTTCTCATTGATATTTGTATCTAGTAGCATCTGAAAGCTTTGGAAGCAAAGCAATGTGTTAGAATGGAAAGCAGTTTATTAAAATGGTTGATTATGAAGACACAAGTTTTCACCAGTTAAGTTTAGATGAACATTTTGCATCTATACAGGATGCTAAAGATCAAACTGGGACAGTTAAAAGTTAACAATTTAGAGTCTTGCAGTGTCAACTGAAAATGTGGCACTTAATTAAAGTGGCTGTCTATTAAACAGGAGATCCTTTGTGCTGCCATTATTGATGACCATTGTTACTTGCGGTTGTGTATTATTTGGAACTATATCGCACATTAGTCTTCTTCGACCTGCATCATGGTATCATTCATAGTTTGACTGTTTTTTTAATAGTGTTAGTTCTGGCTCTCTCTGTTCTTAATACAACTATCTTGCAGTATGTGTATCACTGTTGGTTCCTTTAACAGCTATATGCTTCGATTATTTTCTGCCTCACTTGTATGTCACTTTGGATAAAAGCAATTGAATAAATGTACTGTAAAGGTAAATGTCAAACTGTCTGTGCGGTGTTTCACATGTTGTCCACGTGTCCATGTGGGTTTCCCTATGGATACTCCATTTTCGTGAATGGATGAGGGAGTGAGTGTGTGTGCATGTATATAATGCTCCGAGTTGGATTGGCGCCCCATCCAGCGTGAATGAGACAAATGCAGGCACTCTGTTTAGTGACCACACTAATCGCACTGTATGTTTGTTTGATATTAATGCATAATTTTGTTAGAGAAGCTATAAATGTAATCGGTGGCATGTGTGTGTATGTGCAGTAAGCTTGGGGGGTTATTTTAATGCACTGAAATATTTACATTGAAAGCTGTCAGATAAATATCATCTTGTTATATTTTCATTTGTGGACTAAGCCCATCCATCCAGATATTCAGGTAATGATTCAGTGATGACACACATGACCTGTGATAGTTCATTTGGTACTTAAAGAAAGCCAAGATTTATTTCAATAAAAGAAAAAGAGACCAAATCAGCATTTTCATAAAAGAGACTAACCCAGATTTGGCTCCTGCCAGGAAAAAGAGAGCACCAGACATGTGGTGTGTTAGACAAATGAACTAAGAGTCATTAGTCATTATCACCACCACTTCGTTTTTTAGCCCCTTTTATTTGGGATGAAATAGAGTTCTGCTTTATTAAATATTTCACAATTCAGGGATCATTCCAGGAACTCAATATTCTTTCTAAGAATAGTGCAGTACCTCTATTTCAAAATGCTGATATGAAACATTTTGGTTAGTTCTGAAACTGATTAGACTTATTAAACTAGTTACACAAATATAAAAAGAGATAATACTTACAATAAGTATTTCCATTGACAGTATAAAGTCATCAGGCATTATTCATTTTTTTTTTACTATTGTAAAGAAATGAATAATGCAGAATGTTACATAACAGATAAATTACAAGCTCAATACAATTGTGATATAAGGGCTACATGATATTAGAGTAGGGCATATATGCCACAAATGTATAAATGTGGATATGTGACCAATATACTGATAAAACTACTGAATACAGAAGGAAATCAGTGAATAATTTCCTGATTAAGGTTATTCCCCATAGCCTTGTTCCTACATCCTACTATCTATTCATGCATCAAGGCCATCGGTTCAGAGCAATGTCATATGAGTGAAATTCCCCCAACTCTCTATAAGGTTAAAGAGTTTATAAATATTTGCATAGTAATAACTATAATAGGCTGCATGAAGACATGAAAGCTCTCAGCTAATGACAAAGTTAGGATCAGCTGGTAAATCAAACAGGGCAATTCCTTTATCGTGAGTTAAAAATATAACTGAATACAAAAATGTATTATAGAGCGAGTTCAAAAATAAAAACGCTTTTAATTATTTCCCAAAGTCTCAAACAGTCAATAAAATAAAAATAAAAATGACTCTATATTACTCGTTCATTTATCATTTACTGTCCTTATTTATTTTTCAACTTCTCACTTTCCCTATTTTATCGATTCCAGCACGTTTAGTCATTTATCTATTTCTTATTTTACTCATGCAATATTTACTAATCTCCTCACCGCTTATATGATGAGAGGGGCGAGTCTTATTTACCCGGGCAGTATCTGATGCATAAAAGGCTAATCACTGTGCACAAGAAGACTATTATAGTCTAGGTCGGTTTACTAGCTGAGAGACTTTTCACTGAACAAAAACACACTCACACATGTGAAAGAAACGAAAGAAGGCGAACGACTTTATCTATATGAAGTCTAGTGCTTTATTAATGTCGTGGGATTACTAGCAACAAGCTCTACTTCATATAGGTCGTTCATGCAAAATCGTGTAATGAGGCCAAACAGAATAGGTACAGAACCTATAGTCTGTTCATAAGTATTACAGTGCATTATTAATCGCTGTTTACTAATCTCACAGCAACAATAAAGCACAGCATTAAAGTGCATATCGGAATAGATCGCCGCTGCTGACAGCGATGTCTGTGTCTACATAAAGTCTAGTGCTTTATTAATGCTATTATTCTGTCTCTAAAGCCCGCGAGGAAACAAAACTATTGCGAGGGAACAATTTCAGTATCAATTTCAAAAGTATTTCAAGAAAATAATTTCCTAGCCTGTCCCTTTAGTACGGTGGCCGAGAGACGCACAATACTACAAAATTACCACAACACAAAACCAAATCCAGAAACACAAAACCAAATCCGACAACACAAAACCAAAACCAAATCCGACAACACAAAACCAAATCCGACAACACAAAACCAAATCCGACAACATAAAACCAAATCCGACAACACAAAACCAAAACCAAATCCGACAACACAAAACCAAATCCAAAAAAACAAAAATCCAAATCCAAAAACACAAAACCAAATCCGAAAACACAAAAAAACAAATCCAAAAACACAAAACCAAATCCAAAAACACAAAACCAAATCCAAAAAAACAAAAATCCAAAAACACAAAACCAAATCCGAAAAAACAAAAATCCAAATCCAAAAACACAAAACCAAATCCGACAACACAAAACCAAATCCAACAACACAACAACATTCAGGGAAACCACAACGGAAATGTTTACTCACTGCGACTAGAAGGTGGCAATCCCGTCTACCACTTTCATTTTCAATGTTTCCCATAGTATTTCCTTAACCATAAACATAACGTCCAAATGTCTGTATTGAACAGTCACAATATTAATAACATGAGTTACATCTGTACAAGATCAAATCAAGTTTGTTGAAGCTTAATGTGTGCGTAATCCGCCTTCCGCACGCTTCGTTTAAAAGGCACGTTGATTAACAGCAGTGGAGCCGTTAAATGCACTTCATTTTGCTTTAAATTCTTACAGTGCGGCTCATTTATATGAGCGTTTAAGGTCCGTGTATATTGTGGCAAACGGGATCCATGTTAGACTCGGGGTTTGGATCGCCTCACCAGCGTGTGCGCGCTGTTAAGCTCGGCAATTTGTCAGATTTGGTGCCTCATACATTTAAACACATGCCGAGCAAAAACGAAGACAGAGACTAGCTGCTGTTACGTTTTGTCGCATAAAGTCATTTTCTATAAAGTCCCGCATTTATGTGAGTAAGCATTTCCGTTGTGGTTCCTCTGAATGTTGTGTTGTCCGATTTGGTTTTGTGTTGTGGTAATTTTGTAGTGTTATGCATCTCTCGGCCACCATACCTTTAGGGCTATGAAATAAACTTCATCGTGTCATGACATTTTGAATCAGTTTGAAGATATTACTGAAAATATTTGAGGTGTCGTCTTTAATGATGTTGGCATTGATGAGAGTAAGCTAGACGCTGTCAAATTCCATCCTAAGCAGCAGCAGCTTGCTGGACGGACAACGTGGTCAAGACTTCCGATTGCTCTTGTATGCATTAACATCGATGTCAACCCAAACACCATGGACCAATCTAACACCTGGATAGGTTTGGACGCGCCCCTCTCATTATCATATAAGTGGCGAGGAGAGTAATGGTGCGTTCGGCAGGACCTCGTCAACTCGGAAACTGAATTCATAGAGTTTACCCCCGGGAAGTTGCACTCAAACGTCCGACAAAGTGGTAAATACCAGTCGTAAACTCGGGCTACTTCCATGATACCCGAGTTTAGGAGTTGTGACGTATCGCAGAGCTCACCTTGCTTTACACACGTGGGTGACGACCAGCAAACAGGTAAATATACACATATATCGTTTTTATTTTTTAACTCACTCTATAATACATTTTTGTATTCAGTTATATTTTTGACTTATTAGATAGCCTATTAATGACATTTGTCCTTTTGGCGATTCCATAAGCTATTGCGCTTTCATATATGTGAGTAAGCTTCAGGATGGTGGCATCAGTCAGCCTCAGTCAACCATCCTTAAACATATGACCATCTTATATTTTGCTGTATGGGCTCATGCCTGTGCCAGTGTGTATTATACAGAATTTTTCTGAAACGATATTGGCTCGATAGTCCCGTTCTGGAGAAGAGCGCAAAACACGTATATTAAGAAAAGCCTTTAAAGCAGATACTTTTTTAAATTCTAAAATTATTGTTGGTTCTGATGTAGTTTTCTATTATTACACCTTCGATTTGTCTATTTTATTGTGATCAGCAATTCAACCAATAGCATGTTGGTGATAAAGGCTTGCTGAGATATGAATGCCAGGCTGAAACCATGGAGCAAAACAAAGACTACTGATGGACAGAAGTTACTGGCAACATACCAAGTCCTATCCTCATGTGGCTGTAGCTTCCAGTCCCGAAAATACTCCCAAAGTGACAGTCATCCCTGAGTCTCCAACACAGAACTCCTCAGTAGGACAGTCAAAGGCATGTCCATGCCCTAGATGGTGATTCAGGCTAAATGTATCAGGAATATCGCTGAAACATTTTGATGTTTTACTTTTTTTTCTCCATCAACAACTTTCTCTAGTGTTTCCTAGACTGAAGAATGGGTCTTACTTGTGGAAATCTGTAACAGTTCAGCCAAGTTGATTCCCAAAGAAGCTACGGCAGATTTGGCTTAATTGGTGTCTGATTGTCACTCTCATAGTGGTTTTATGCTACTATAATCTGCTTACTTCCTCATCATTTTCACTACCCTTGTCATTCACATCTTCATCACATATACATGGCATGTCAGCAAATCTGTTTCTTTCTTCCGTCGCTTTCTGCACTTCTTCTGTCTCATGCCTGCCATCTCCCATTTCAATTTCATTGGCCTCGTTCATAGTCAATAACTCTGAGGATTTGTTATTATCTTCCCCCAATTGCTCTGTGTCCGACTCCCCAACCTCCTCACACACCGAAAAGATCCTACCAGGATTGTTTGTCTCCTTATGCCGGATTTGATGGTACAGTTCAGAGAAATCGGTTGTTGTCCTGTTGCACGCAGTCATTTTTGAAGGTGCAGGAATGGACCCATTAGCCAGGCAGGGTTCTGTATTATTGGCCTTTGCTTTTGAATTTTGTTGGAGAATAGAGGCAGTAACACTGAGAAGTTTAAGCTTGCTCTTTAGCTGTGCTCCAGGGGGAGCTGTTGAACACTTCATAGGGTGATCAGAATAGGCCAGGTTTGAGGCCCCTGTGCTTCCTTTGGAACCCTGTAGTCCTGGTTTATTTCCTTTCATCATTCCTAGCACTTCATATCGGAAACTAGAAATGTCCTGTTTTAGCTCCTGAAAAATATGAACCATTGTTTTATTCAATTGCTGACACACCATATAGCCACTATAAAAAAGAACCAGTCACCTTGAAGTTCTCCTCTGTTAGGCCCTCTTCTGTCTTGGCGTCTCTGATCATCGCAGCTACGTACCGCTTCACCAAGTTTCGCAGCACCTCCTGCAAGAACGCCAACCAAGAAATAAGAAGGCTAATAACTTGGATGAGTCCAATCAATGTGAGACCAGCCAGGCTGGCCTGTAATGGCTAACAGAGCATTAAGATCATCTGTGGCACCAAGATTAGAGAAAGGAGTGGAAACGCACAAGGTGATTTATGATGTGAAGGCTCAAAAGGGAATATATTTTCAACAGTAAGTCTTCTGAGAGTTTGATATACAGCACAAAGGCAGACAGGAATAATGGGCAATAGTGTCGAAAGGGACATCATTACCTGGTACTGGTGATTGATGTGGACATTCTTAGCAGCTCTCCTCTGTGGAAGGATGGAAATGGCTTGACTATTGACTTAACCACAAATTCACAACCTCTGTTTTGCTCAGTTTTAAAGCTATGAGGCTCCAAGAATTGATGTTAGTGCATAAGAATCATACTTTTTAAAAAACTGAGAAAATACTACATGTTGACATTCACAACTATAAAAGAACATTGCTTTATCTAAAATCATATGCACTAGGATCAAAAACTCATGGTTCATAATATATCATAATTTACAAAAAAAACATGCAAAAGATAAGAAATAACACTAGTCTTACACTAAGTGACCCAAAAGTCTTAGTCCTCTGCGATCTTCTCTTGCAGATGTGCTTCTTGATCCACTTGATCAAGTACCATACTGATTTTGGGCTGGGGATTATATTAAACGGAGGAGGCAAAGTACCTCCCTCTTCAAAGTAGCTCATCCACAGCTTCGTTCGAGCAAACTTCCACTCAATGTCAGCATGATCCTATGAAGTAGCAGCAGAGATAAATATTTATGGTAATAAAACAGACAGCATAAGGAAAAAAGTACAACACAGGACAAATTAACTGTAAGTCAGGAGGTGAAGATGAGAGATAATGCATATCAGTATAAGTGTACCTCATTAGTGCGATAATGCTGATGTAGGATTGCTTCATCGAAGTAATCAAGGGCCAATTGTGATTAATGCAAGTGCAACTTGCTACTTTCGTGACAATAGGCGCTGGCAAAGAGTGGCGTAATTGTAAAAAGGGGTTAAGTTTGAATGAATACATTATCAAGAGGTGTGGTTAGACGTGCTGCTGCAATATACAATCAAATCAACTCAAGTCACTGCCTTTAAAAGCCAAGTGTGCGCCAGCAGCTCAGCACAGTGACATTTTCGTAATGATATACAATTATATTTTTCCTTATAGATTTCATTTTAATATTTTAGTGGAAGAAAACTGTCTGGCTGAAAATGTGTTTTTGTCTTATTATGTGCTTTTTGGGTGTTCACTCATGTGTAAGCACTCTAGAACACAGCATTTATATCGGTTAATTCCTAATCATAGAGATCGCAATAAATTTGGCATCTTGGCATCTTAGGATAGTTCACTTTAGAGACTCTACAAGCAATCAACAAACCATCAATATACTGTCAATAACCTGTCAAGTGGCTTTCATCAAACAGCCTATCAACTCATTCGTTTATGGTTGTTAATGTGTAGTAAATAATCTTAATACTATCACTATCACTAATATAATCTATAATATAATATAACATAATAATATGACAAAGGGCAGTGGTGATCCAGCGGTTGAGGCGCTGGGCTACTAATCGTTAAGTTGTGAGTTCAAATCCCGGTTCTGCCAAGCTGTCCCTGTTGGGTCCTTGAGCAAAACCCTTAACCTTTAAAAGTGTCTGCCAAACAAGTAAATGTAATATATTTATTTCATGCTGAAGCCTTGGTGCATGCCATTAAATAATTAAATCTGTCAACATCATCCATCAAAACCAGTGGGCAGAATCTAACATCGGATTGGATCAACTAGACTGCAGTCATGACTAATGGATAGTAGGCTACTTGAGGTGGGTCGGTGTCAGTAATATCGTCTTAGCCCATGCCAAGCGTTTGGCTTTGTTTCTCTTCCTGAGAAGTGGTTTAGAGACGCTACTCGTCCTTTGAGACCACTACTAGCTAGCCTTTTTTTGACACGACTTTTGCTGATTGGAGTCTCTCGTTCTTTATTCAGCACATTCTGTATCTGTGATGAAGTTGCTGTT
>JAOUQW010000009.1:7275963-7294918 GCA_028565825.1 Olivaichthys viedmensis
ATCAATTTCACTGTACTGTACTTGTATATGTGACAATAAAGGTGACATTATTATTATTATTATTATTATTATTATTAAAAGGATGCTGTCACCTTAGGAATTTATTTATCTGAACATACCATGACCATGGTTCATTACATTTAGTTAAGCAATTGTAGAAATGCTTATTATAATTAATTAATTAAATTGAGCATTAACTCTGAGCCTTATCAGACCAGTCAGGCTGAGCTGAGCTGTAATCAGATGCTGCAGAACAACAAAGCTGTTCCAGGATCAGAGCACAATCTCTGTTACCATGGGAACAACGATTACTGGAGATCCCTATCAAAGAACCCCTGGAATAAGCATAAATATTTACTTATTCAAGCAGCCACCGGAAAGCCAAAGCTGGCAGCTCAAAGCTGGGCTGAGGAGGCAAGTTAAGCTGGAGATGATCATGGTCAGCGCTACAGTGTGTGTATGTGTGTGTGTGTGTGTGTGTGTGTGTTAGAAGGGTTTAATTTTCAATGACCAAATAATTCAGAAAAATTTAATTTCATGCTCCTAAATCTGAAATAATTTAAACTTCTGTACAGAAAAAATTCTAGTGCTGAAATGAACATTTTCAGTAATTCATATTGTCACTGTATGGGTTAATCCAACACTGTCGATTTTACTGAGTGTGAAATATCTTCATTGTATCACAATGTTTGGATTAAGCACTTGTCCCAAGTCTGATGCACAAACTCAAGTTAAAATAATTTGTGAAATATCCAGGAAGTGAAAGTGTTTAAAGTGTTGGTGGAAATAGAATCAGCAAATATGGCAGTAGGTTTATGCCATATTTTAATCTGCATTTAATCTTCACTGCTCTTCCAAAATACTTTTCTCTTATTGCTGACTGAGGTTATTACTGAATGGTTGTAATTATGCTGAAAACTGAAAATGATGTCTGCTGTGTATCTCTTATGCAGAAGGGGGCGATACAGATCCACATGAAATCACAGTATTGACTTTTGTGTTTTACAAAACAGATAATCAGAGAGCTACAGAACTAGAATACAATGAATACAGTGGTGTCTAGAGGTTACATTATTCTAAATGTCATCTAACAGGACTGTAGCTGCTGAAATTCAAGAGCTGTTTTTAAGCACATCTTGACTGAAATAAGTCTAGTAGGAAATACCAAGCTAAAGAATTTAGCTCAAGACTAAGCTTACTCTTGCTGGAAATTGGGTTTAAAATACACACTCTTATGAGCAGCCTAGGCAACACAACCTTAGATTCAACAGATTAATTAACCCTCATGTTCTGTCCACTACTCGGCAATGGACGTCTCACTGACTCTGCCTATCTCTTTGAATTTTATAGCAATTTTGTTTAAAATGTATTTTAAAATAACCAATATATTTGATCTTCATCTCAATTATCACCAATAAACAATATATATGGAAACAGACACACAAAACCCTTTTGCTTGAGGATTGTCCACATGGCAGGTGTATAAATTAGAGATGAAGAGAATGTGACAGGAACTAAAATGATCAGTCAGGTACAATGATCTGAGCATAACATGTAAGATTCTTAAAAATGACTTTTCATGTCCATTAGAGAAACTGAGCTAGCCATTTTCAGGTTTTAAGATATCTTTTTTACTATTCCTGCACTTTTAGCAAAAAATTTAAAATGGGTCATTTTGAACCAAAAAGAATCTCAGGGTTAATTATCACTGACCCATTTCCTAGACTGAGTTAACTTGGCTCACCTCCTTCTGGTGGTACTTGATGGCAAGCTTAAGCCTGGCGAGGTCGTTGTTGCTCTCGTCCTCCAGCGGGTTGATGTCGTCCCTGTAGTTGAGGATGAGCTCCAGTTCTCGGGAGCTGCGCGTCTGGTCCAGCAGGTCCTTAGCAAACTGCTTGCACTGGCGCGACAGCCTCTCGTACTCGGCTTTGAACTCATTTTCCACCTTGCTGAGCTCCTGCAGCTCCCAGCTGAGGCGGAAGGCCGTGAGGAACGGATCCTCACTGGACAGGGCGATCAGCGATGGGCTGGACAGTGAACGGTAGATGTTGAGGCGGGAACGTGAGTGCCGCAGGCTGTCCACATCCGAGCCCGACACACACTCCACACAGTTGCAGCGCACCTCATGCGGCTGGGGCACCGAGACACCTTTTTGCACCAGGAGCTTGATGACCTCATAGTTGTTGGTGTGAGCAGCCAAAATAATGGGTGTTATGTCAGGGGTGAAGTCGGAGAACTGCTTGTCCAGCAAAATAGGAGGCACCTGAGAGAAGAATTGGAAAAGTGTAATACATGTTAACTCATTTGAATTTTTTATTAAGAAACAATGATTTAAAAAACCTTTCCCACATTGAACTTGTGTCTCTATTTCTCTATTTCATTGACTTTATATTACAGAGTGCAGATTGTTTTTGGCCTGAGAGTAACACATAAAAGTGTTTAAAGATGACTGGTTTGTGCAAATATGACAAAAGGCTGCTTTTAGTCCCTGTCACATTACTTCCATCTCTTATGGACACTCCCACCTGTGCATACACACACACACAAACCTGCCATCAGAAAGATACCCAAAAATGTGAATAGATTTTGTATGTTTTTTTTTTATTTATATAAAAACTGTTTTGTTTTTGTTTAAAATGTTTATATTTGAGATGGCTAATAATCGGATCCTGGCAAACTGTATATCCATTATTAAGTAGTGAACAGAACCTGAGAGGTTCATTATTTTTAAACAGTATGACTCATTATTGTATAATGCCATATACTTGTATACTTATAAAATATTGTTTTTGCTAAACTGCTTTTCATTCGGTTTAGTAAGAGCTACTATGCTGCACAAAACAATAAAATAATGGAAATGGAAAAAGTATAATGGAATTGCATCTGTACATCAAACAGCAACCATCAATAATACAAAGGCACAGCATCATTGGTGAAATACCCTGCTGAGTTGAATTGCCTCAGATTTTACATCCTAAGGTGTCAAAAACGGATTGCATGTGTGAAGCCAGGGTGTCAGGCTGTTTGTCAGAGCTATTTCAGTATTTACCTAGCCAAGCCATCTTTAATCAGACAACAACAAGCCAACCTAAATCTAGCAGCGTAGCATTCCTCAGATTTATTGCAGAGCTGGAGGAAGCCGCAGGCAGAACAAGTGGGTTGGAAAACTTTCTTTAATGGATAATCTGTATTTTAGTGTCACTGTGCTCATGATGCAAGTCCTTTCTACAAATGCATGGCAAATGTGTTACTGACAAAATATATAATTCTAGTCAGCCCAAAAGGTGTAGAGCAAACAATATGTTCACCTCCAGCCACTGAAAGATAAATTTGATGCATTTGCCTGTGGGAAGCTATTTAATTTAACAAATGCATCCTGCCTTGCAATGATAGCGGGTGGCGTGGTTATCAATTTAGCTAACCTTTCAGGGCCACTGGGATATTACTTATTGAATTAGGTATTTAGGTAAAGGGCTAGCAGTGGCTAAATGTCTGTGCGGAGCTATGAAAAAACATGACCTAAAAATCCTCCAAAGTCACTTTGATTTTAGAAGCAAAATAATGTTTTTCTGTTGGATTTGTCTGGCCTTGAGTTCCACAATTCAGCGCAGCTGAAGCAGGCTATTGCAGGGTGTCTTTTAACATTCTAAAATACATTATTTTAAGCAAAGCGCTCTGTACATTTCAAATTATGCAACAAAAACTTGTTTCTGGGGATAAGGTGGAAGACGGTGTGCATGTGAGAAACAAAGAGAGTCTTCAAGTGGAGAAATGGAACAGAAAGTATCCTAGGTGTTGCAGCTTGTTTCTTCTGTTAGCATAGATGAATGGGGAAATGTAAGGATAAAGGGGAATTATACTTAGCTCTGTCTGTGAGATGCACCAACATTTCAGTGTTCAGATTCAGTGTCAAACGGTCTCACATGTATAACAGTTCAAGACAACGTGTATTTAACAGTAAATAAAGTGTATAACAGTTCCTTGTACACATGTTTATACTGAAACACATGTTCTGTTGAAGTGTCTTTGTGCTCTTATGTTGAACTTGCATGTTAATATGTGTTTTACATATTATGGAGTACATAGGAGTAAATGGAACTTCGGCTCGCATTTTGCATTGGAGGTGAGATGAGGATTGAGCATGAGGCTGTTCTTCAAGACATATCATAGACCTACTGCCATCTCCTTTAGAACAGACATCATTAAATTTGTTTTTAGTATACGGAGCACCTACCTGCATGCCCCCACTGGGCTTCTTGTGGTTGAGCAGCAGCTCCACGGCCCCCACCACCTCTTTGCGTATGGCATGGAGCAGCGCGTCACCCACATACACGTTGAAACTGAGCAAGAGCTCGATGATCTCCAGGTTCTCATTCTCAATGGCAATAAGCAGAGCCGTGCGGCCCAGCGGGTCGATACAGTTGATGTTGATTTTGAAGTAGATCTCGGCCTCTTTCAGGGCCTGCTTCACGCTGGCGTAGTCTCCCTTCTCCACGGCATTCAGGTAGGCCTTCTCCAGGGGGGACAGCTCTGACTCGGCCCGCACAATCCGCAGAGGAATGCGGTCTCGGTATGACGAGTTGTCAGTTCGGCGGTAATACAGCTGGGACATTGTTGCTAGACCATGTTACACTGAGGCTGCATAAAGAGGGGGTGGGTTCATATGGAAAAGCTTGTAAAGCTCAGAAAAAGTAAAAAGAGAGAGCAGATATTAAACCTGACATGTACAATTACATGCAATTACATGCAATGTCAGTTTTGCCTAATTATCCTGTCTAGTTTACCCAGATTCTGCCACTTTTGTCAGTGTATTTATTGTATTGTGCTACACTTATCACCCTATTGAAATTGTAGTTTTGTTCATTGCATCTTACACTTGGTGCACTGTTTCCACTTTATGTAGTTCTGTAAAAAGACCCCCTGTACTGTCTGGCATGTCGCACCACATTCCTGGGGGCAGAAAAGTTTCTTCCCACTGTATAAGTATATATGGACTGGATAACAATAAAAAAATTAATTGATTTGGGGCTCGCAAATGGCGCAATAGAAAAGTGTTCGCCCTATCTCCGGGAGATTAGAGCAATACTAGCCAAGCGTGGGCATCTCTGAGCTGATGTATGTGGAAGAGGGCAGTTAGCGCTTTCCTCCAAGTGCGTACAGTTGCCCTGTGATGTTGCATGAGCAGCAGTTCACAAAGATGCACATGTCTGGAGGAAGCATGTGTTTGCCCTTGTCGTCCCTGGTTGGTAGCTGTCATGCGATAGGAGAGAACTAGCCAGTAGGTGGTAATTGACAATGACTAAAATTGGGAGAATGTGGTAAAGAAAAACAAACAAAAAAGATTTACTTGATTTGAGAAGAAAATGCAGAAAGACAACTCAGTGGATTGAGGGCATCAAGGGTTGTGACAGTACATTAAACACAAAACGGCTTTTAGTATTGTCATTAATACTACACCATCCAACCCATTATGGTTCAAGGCATATAATGCAAAGTGCAAATAAAATATATACAACTTTATCTACAATATACTAACAGTTCTATTGCTTTTATATGTCAGTGCTTTGGTGGTTGAAACAATACGATAAATATAAGGAATCTTTTGGTGCTTTACAGAACCATCCCTTCATGATTTTATAAAAGTATGTTTATAAAAAAGATATACCAACAATGTTCCCTGAAATCATTAACCACTCTCAAAGTTGAAGGGATATAATTCCAAAATGCCACTAATAGGCAATCTGATGAATAAAAAAATAAATAATAATAATTAAATATGTATTATAAAGTTAAAGTAAAAAATAAGAAAGATTAATATTATCATTTATTGCCTATTTTTACTTTTCAACTTCTCCCTTTTGCTAATTTCCTAATTCTAGCATGTTTATTCATTTATCTATTTTCTACTTTTCTCACGCAGCGTCTCCCATTTTCCGGGGAGATTCGGCACGTTGTAACAATTTTTATTTTTTACCTAATTACACGATGGTAATGAAATCAAAAGCTGTGAAGGTCCACAACAAATAATTTGCATATGTCTACAGTCATAAATCCAATCAAGATTGATACAACCATTAATGGTTTGTGTGCAATTTACAATTGTAAATTGATGTTGTACAATGGATGTTCAATTGTAAAGCAGTTTGGATCAGTCGTAACAGAGGGGTGTGACAATTGTAATGAGAAATAATGGCATACATGTTTTTCAGGACAACTCGCATCTGGTTCAAAAGACAAAACTGCATATGTGTCTAAACCAGCAACAAATTCAGAAAGTGTTTTTTATTTTATTTTTTTCAAATACGCTGTGGCATTGGATGAACTGTTTTTTGATGGCCTGTTTTAGCCTAATTATCCTTATTTTGCCTTTGTAGTTGTGTAGATTAGGGATTGGAATTTCAGGCAAAACTGCTATTTGAATTTTTCAAGGCATAATTTGAATAATATTCGAATATTCAACCTGCCTCCCATACACACACAAATTAAGCCTTTAACTTTGAGATAATTTACGGCATGTTTAACTATCTATGTTAACCGTCTCCTTATCGTACCACCTGGCAGTTAGTTGGCTGCATGAGCGACAAAATACCTTTGAACCGACTAAGCCACCGTTTTCCTATGGAGAGAGAGAGTCAAACTCAAATTTGACCCTATTTTCCCGCTTACCTTTCAAAGCTCAACCACTGAGAGAAACCACCGTATGAGATGTGGCAAGAACTTTATCTTTGTTTCACAGCACAGAATCATTTATACATTTATATGACACTGAGCTAAAAATACTGCACAGCGACATGAAAGCAGTGAGACACATAGCCATGATATGTTGACGAGGGTGGTCCTACACATTTATGTCTTAAATGGAGATACATGCTCACAGAACTGCATCTGGCAAAATTAACTATGTCTGTTGAATAGTTTTACAGATTTACAGCTAATCTATAGTAAGCGTGTCACCAACCACACGGTGAGCAAAGAGCAAAACGCTCCTAACTTGCAGACAGCAACACACCTCGTTGTTGGCACACGCTTTCCCACAACAGTGCTAGGCAACTAATTCGAATATTATGCAATAATACTCAGAAACGCCAAATTTACTATTCGCACTTTTTCAGACTTTTCAAATATTCAAAAATATGGACTCATTTCTAGTGTAGATAGGACAAAATACAAGCCTACTTTAGCCAATCCTGCTTTACTGTAGGCCTGACATCCTTCTATATGCATAACGTTTTTCAGAAATTCATGTTTAAAATGGCGTGTATTTTTAGTTATATAACTTTTTATTAAAAGTTAAATCATGATACGCACTTCTGCGTCCTAACTTTATAAACCCCTCAAATTTTATAGCTTGTCTAGGCTTGCTTTTTCATTTTTTGTTTTTTGTGACTTAAATGCCTGGGCAGTATCTGATACATTTTTGGCTAATCTTTGTTCACAACTGGTAAAGTACTACAACATTCAACTAGAGGTCGGTGAGATTAATATTAGTCCAATGTATGCTAAATAGGAACAAGACCAATGCCATTTAAAATTTTCTCCTTACACTAACTCCATATAAGGTTTCTATCTCTGCGATTGCGAGTCCAAATGACACATGACATCTCATTTCTGACTGGGGTATGTCATGTTGCAGTCACCCATATTGCCTTTGCCAAACAAGCTGCTATTAATAAGCATGGAATTTAACAGCTTCTATATACTGGATGTTACATCGTAAGTGTATTTAAAATATCAGCACAATAATCAGCCAATGATGTATCAGATACCACTTGGACATTTTAGGGGTGCCCCACTCAGTATTATTTAGGCAGCTAGGTAAATGGGAGCTGTTGCATCAGACATAGGAAATTTAAAAGGTTAAATGTGCTGGAATAAAAAAATATAGGAAAAGAAAGTAGTTGAAAAATAAAAATAGCCAGTATATAACAATTGAGAAGTAATATAAATGTCACACACACACCACATGTCCCAGAATACACATGTCCCGTACACCCCTGCATCACGCATCGAGCCTGCTGGCTCACTTCTGCGTTCTCGATCACCAAGCTTCTGATCACTCGCACCTGTCCTCAATCACATCAGCTTGGATCACACACACCTGGTGATGATCACGCTTCCCCTATATCTACCCTCTTCAGACAAAAACTCAACTTCTGAATCCGCCTGTGCCTTTGACATTCCGACTGCACATCGCCCGACCTAACACCTGCCCCCCGACTACGAGCTTGCCTAATACTTTAACCCTCGCCGACTCGTGCCTACGGGCCAGGAGCCTGCACTTGCATCCGCATTCTCAGAACCCTGACAGAATACAGAGCCTTCTGGATGCAGCGAGCATGGCAGCGTTCAGCCAGATGTTCGCCGATCAACAGCAACAGATCGCAGCTCTCACTGCTGCCGTAAACCATCTATTTCTACTGTGGCGAGGCAGGCCACGCCATTGCGCAGTGCCTGCCTAGTCCGCCTCTGGAACGCGCTCGGCCCATGCCCCGCCCTCGTACGTTCTCAGCCTCAGCAGCCCTGGTGAGTAACCCACTCACCATCAAACATGGCCCCTTTGTACTGAAAGTCATGCTGCACCACTCACAAAAACATGATGTCCTTTCAGCTCTGCTCGAAACCAGAGCCATAGGCAACTTTGTGGACCAAGAGTGGGACACGAAAGTACGGGTGAAGCATCAGTGCCTAGCTTCTCCCCTACATGTCCATGCTCTGGATGGACAGCCTGTAGGGAAGGGCAAGGTCACACACCGCACCATGCCACTCCGTGAGACCATCTCCCTCCTCATTACCACCTCTCCCAAGTTACCCCATTGTACTGGGACTCTCGTGGATGCAAAAGGACAATCCTCAAATCTCCTGGGCAGAGAAGGAGATCACAGCCTGTTCTGATCACTGCATTCAGCACTGCCTGCCATACATCACCATAACCGCAGCCTCCACATCAGTGCAATTCAGTGACACCCCCTAATTCCCTGTGTGCTATGAGGAGTATGCAGAGGTTTTCAGCAAGGCTAAGGCCTGGGCCTGCACCCTGCCTCCTCACAAGCCCTACGACTGTGCAATCGAGCTGCTCTCTGGCACAGTCCCTCCCTGCTCCCGTATCTATCCCTTGTCGGCCACCGAAATGAAGGCGATGGAGGAATATGTCACGGAAGCCCTGAAGCAGGGCTACATCCGCCCTTCCAAATCCCCCGCCTCGGCCAGTTTCTTTTTCATTGAATAAAAAGGAGGGAGACTACGGCCCTGCTTTGACTACCGGGGGTACAGGTACCCGCTGCCCATCATCCTCTTGGTGCTCGAGCAGCTCCACTGAGGGAGCTCCTCCTCTCTCCTCTGAGATCGGACGGTTCTTGAGGTCGTTTTGCGCAGAGAATCAAAAGGACTGGGCCCGATTCCTCCCATGGGCCGAGTATGCCCAGAACCCCCTGCGCCACACGACCACGTGCCTCACACCCTTCTAATGCATCTTGGGATATCAGCTGCCCCTGCTCCTCTGAAACACGGCCAAAGCCAGCGCCCTCGCTGTCGATGAATGGTTCTGACAGGCGGAGGAAGTATGGGGTATGAGGACAAAGGCCTTTTGCGGACCGGCACAAGGCGGACACCCCGATCTACAACCCTGGGGGCCATGTGTGGCTCTCCACGAGGGACTTCCGAGTCCATCACAGCTGCAGGAAACTGCCCATTCAAGGTGATCCGAAGGGTGAATAAGGTGGCATACCGCCTGGATTTGCCCTGGCAGTACAGAGTCTCCCCCACGTTTCACGTGCCCCTACTGAAACCCCTGGTTCCGGGCCCTCTGAGAGAGGACAAGGATGAGTGAGGCCTCCCCTCGACCTAGAGGGCAATGACGTATACTCAGTCAGGGAGCTCCTGGACTCGAGAAGGCGGAGGAGGGGGATAGAGTACTTGGTGGACTGGGAAGGGTACTGTCCCGAGGATAGGATCTGAGTACCCGCAAACTGCTGAAGTGGGCCTTTAATGCACAACAACCCTCTCGCCCAGCACCCAGGCCCAGGGGCAGGCCCAGGACTGGCTAGTAGCTGGGACCCCGACGTGGGCCGGAGGTCAGTGCACGCTCCCGCGGACGACCACGTTTAGCTTCCGGAGTGAGCTCTTTGAGGGGGGGTTCTGTCACACACACACCGCCCGACTTGATGCCTGACCCCTGACTACGAGCTTGCCTAACCTAAGCTTTAACCCTCACCGACTCGTGCCTACGGGCCAGGAGCCTGCACTTGCATCTGCATTCTCAGAACCCTGACAATAAAGTTCATATAAAGGTTTTTTAAACTCTATAATAAATTTTTGCAATTAATTATATTTTTTATTAATTAAATAGCCTATTAGTGACATTAGTCGTTATTGGGATAACATATGAAGGAGCCCAAAATAGAGGACCTCTCTGGAACCAGACACTTGTGTAAGAACAACCTAAAGTGGTACAGCTGATCTTGGCATCACCAGAAGTCTGAATATATGTACATGCCACATGCCACAACTGAAAACCGAGACCAAAATAAGAGTTACACCTAACCTGCACCTGTGTGAATACTATGTATACTATGCAAATAACACTGAGCGGCTTGGGCCATATGCTGTTAGAAACTCTTTCATAATAGAATATATTAAGACTTTTCACTATCCTGCAGATGGTCTACTGAGCTGGAGAGAGAGAGAGACATGAACTAACCATGCTTTCTCATAGACTTTATAAGTGGCGATAACGGTTGCGCATAGATTTAGCAACATCATTCGTGAATGGCATGCTTTGTCCCCCGGTTTTTAGTCCGTTTTTCCGTCAGAAGCAGACTGACGCTGGGCTTGACGCACGAGCCCGTACGCACTGCGCTTTAGCCCACGGAGGACTTGGTGGCATTTGGACGCTCCGCAGTTCACGTGACAAATGGAAAATAAGGCAATGCTTTATAGCTCGTTATTAATGTTCACTGATTAAGCGACTTGTGCGATGTGATAACGCCTGTTGGTTAAAACGCGAAAGCTCACCTGTAGGTTTTCGGTCGTTGCGCAAAATCTCTGCGCAGATGAACGCACCAGCAAAGGCGCACAACAGGTGCTCATAAGTATGACTACGGCGAGAAAACGGCTCGTCTAGGTGTGAAAAGATGCAGAAAGCGCCGCACTTTCCAGCCCTAACGTCGGGAAACGGAGCGCCGATGCGCACACCATTCTCGTCGCCGAGCACCAGGGATTACATTACTGCACGACACTTCAAGCGTCCTCTCATCTCCGTCACTTCAACTTCTTCATGCTTTCACTCATGCATCTTATAAAGACTGGAAAACAAGAAAACGGGTCCTCAGCATGGATCCAGTCCTTACTGGTCTCTGTGCATAAAGTCCAGTTTAGGTCCAGTTTAATGCGCCTGGTCTGTATTCAGTTTGCAGTGAGACGCAGAGCGCTGCTAAGCCTGGCAATGTCTCTCTCTCTCTCTCTCTCTCTCTCTCTCTCTCTCTGTAACTCTAACTCTGGCTCTCTCACTCTTTCTGAGTAGCATAATGGCATGATCCATGCACATGTGTAAGAAACATATAACATGAAAAATGAATGCCAATAAAAGTGATACCAATAAAACCATTATATAAAATATTGTTTCCATTTTTTCTCTCTCTCTCTCTCGTGCGCACATGTTTTGTTTTCTCAACTGTCCGAATGATAGGTTTGTTAAAAAATGATTTGTTAGGAAATCACACTAGCAAAAATAAAAGACACATTGACACACTACTTTAAACAGCTATCAAAATAGTTGGTAATGGTGAGGGATTTAGTGGAGGGAAACCCGTGCCATCACTTCTTTCCTGCAGTTAAAATGGTGCCTCCAGCTTCTCCACTCCAAAGCATGGCTTGATCAAACGTACTCAGCTCAAATGGCGTTCACTCCCACACTCGAGGTAACAGCAGTGCGTCTGTGACCTGGTTTTGTCTTATTTGCAACGGAGACTACCGCAAGCTCTCCATCTCCCCAATTGCAAAGTGACACAGTAGCTGAGTCTAAAATGACAGAGCAGAAAAATCAAAGCAACTTGCAGTAAAAGCTTCCCGGGCAGACGAGCAGCTGAGGCACAGATTTATTCATATGTCTTGAGGAAACACATGGTTGTACTAGCCAGTAATAGTGGTTAGACTGTAGTACATCTGCCATGGTGTAGACACTTTGTGTTAAACAGTGGGGCTGATTTTGCTTTCCTCCAGCACTGTGACAATAAACATTCTGGCATTTTCAGTACAAATCAGTGTGCCGAGAACAGAAGGCTGTAGAGTGGACACATCTTCACATCCACATATTACGAAGAACATATGCCTTATTCATGTCAAGCCAATTTATTTTATTGTCCTTACAAATAATGGTCACATGTAATATAGTCGATACAAGTAAAGGGTAAAAATGATTAAGAGATCTCAAGAGGAAAGCTAGTAGTCAATTACATCAAGCACTCAAGAGCCCTCTAATAGCACAATGCAATAATCCCATTTTTAAGAGTGGAATTGAAAGAATGGAATAACAACGAAGAAAGTGATGTAGGAAACACTAGAAAAACCCTTAGGGGACTTCTTCAGAAAGAGCCATTACTAGTAAAAAAAAATTTGGGTTTCAACAGAAAGCATCATCATAATTTTGTCTCCCTTCTTGATCAGTAATAAATATGAATTTTACTCTATGAATATGTTTCTGCACTCTCTGATGATTCAGTATTCTGGAAATAGGGTGATACTCAGGATGGGAGGATGACAATCTTCAACAGATGTTTTCATACAACCCCTGTGTGCCAGCAGAGTGTCCTCTGCAAGAATAATCTGATGTGCTGTTGGACAAGAATATACACACATGCACAATCAGAAAAATAACCTAATTACATGTGTTTTAACCCAGCCCAACTATTTGTTCATATAATGCACAGTAAATTGTTCTAAAATGAACAGAGTGTTAGTATTGATATGTTGGGCAGGGAACGATGAATCAAAGTCTGCCGTTCTTCTGTTTTCATGCGAGAGGGTTGGCGGGGGGATTTCGTGAAGTGAAACGAACACAGAGAAGAGGTTCCCTAAGGCCAACATGTCTACTAAATCCCCATTACTATCAGCGACACAGAGAGCCAGGGTAATTAAAATTGATCAGCTCTTATCCTTGGGGGAAAAAAGGGCTGGATTCTGCTCAGTGCAGTGGAGAGCACTTTAATATTAAGATGTATATTATTATAAAGGGTAGATTAAATGAAATGGTAGATGACATCCAGTGGTCAAGGATCTTGGTTTTAAAGCATATAGAATTGGTTTAAAATGGATTTGGATTGTAACATAGTTTAGTTGTTTTAGCCCTGTAGTCCAATGATTTGGGATTTACATGGAACAGTGAATATTTCAGGTTAAAGGGAGAAAGGCAAGGAGGGAGACAGGCATGACTTAGATCAAGCAAAATGGGAATATCGCCACTGATAGAAAACCACTGACACAATTACTGGACCACACTTAGTACACCACACTTATTACTAGTTAGTTTCAGGCATAGAATAGTTTAGTTGCAGTCTGGTAAAGGAGCCTGTTTAGTTATGGAGCAAAGTGTTATGGACAGGTGAGACAAAACTTAACCTTTGTCACAGAAAATGGGAAGTATGACCAAAGAAGGCTTTCTTATTGTAAGTGATGTGGCTGCTGATTGTAGCATCAAGATAAATTCCCAAATATACAGAACATTTGTGCATGCTTTGATCAAAACAAATCAGATGATGCATTATTACTTAATAGGACAATGACCCAAAACCTAGGATTTCTTCACAACCAAAACTCAGGAAATCAGGTAAAATCAGGAAAACCTTGATTGGTATAGTCAGCCATTTGATCTAAATAGCTTTTACATTTTACAGCTTAGACTTTGATCTCAGTTTATACAAATGACTGAATTAAACATTTTCAGTTTTTAGGACTTGAAAGAGTCAGTGATTGGATACAAACAACTATAATGTCCATATGCACAAATAGTCATCTTCTGTTGTTTGTTAGCTATAATCCTGACTTTAATTTAATTTGTGTCATTGATGTACAAACTAAAAATCCTTCTGCTTGCTTCCTGAAATTCCACTTTCTTGGGGATGCATTTATCCAACAGACAACAAATGTACATTAGCCTGAGATCTGATTAGTGCATTACTTGGATTTCTCTCTGGCTTTATTTATAAAGAGGCAAATCATTTGTAATGTTTTCTCATTAGTGTTTGGAGAAGCAATAGATTACTAACTGCTCTGTCCTCTTTCACAGCACGCCAACACTGGGCCCAAAAACCTTTCAAATATACTTTCTAACTAATTAAAGGTAAATCAGACATTATGGTAGCAGGGGGTCCACATGATATAGATATCAATGAAAGCATGCCCATCTTCAAATAAATATTATATGGTTATGTAATTCAGTGATTCCCAGCCCTGGACCTGGAATGCCCATGCCCATTTGTTGTTTTCTCTGCTCTAGCACACCTGATGCAACTCATTAGCTTCTTATGTCAACATGGGCTCTACATCTAAGAACAGAGAAAGCATTCTCCAGTACCAGGGTTGGAAACCACGGATCTAATTCAGGGTTCTGGGTTTAGAACCCCTATTATAAGCAAACTAATTCATTTGAGTGGGAGCACTTATCTCAATAAAATGCTGCCATGCTAATGATGGCAAAACATCAATCTATAAGCTAGGTTGTTTCCCATTTTTATTATGATTGTTGCTTAAACTCAGCAGACATTAGGATTGCAGAGATTCGCTTGCACACAGATTCACCACATTCCCATCGTGCATGCTGCTGCATCTCTTCCAACTTAATGCAACATTCTTAAAGGGTCATTGTTCACATGAATATTATCCATAGGTTTGACAGTGGAAATTTCAGGTCAGATCCTATGTTCAGATCCAACGTAAGCTCTCTTGCTTGCATCCCGTCAGGAAGAATTAAACATAATCTACTCTATATCTGTCAGGCTTATTGGATATTAAAGTAGGTTTAGCAAATTAAAGGGAAATTTCAAGTGATGTGGACCACAAACGTCCAGCCATCAGGACAGGTCATCAGAGGCAAGTAGGTGTCCCTAATTGCCTGTTAATCATGTTGCCTGTTAATTCAGAAAGCTACCTCTCTCGCAATAGCATTAAGGTGTTCTATCCTCAAGTGTTGAAGGGAACACTGAAGGAGGGTCTGTATTTAAAACAGCTAGCTTCAGCTAACTTCTACAATAATCACTTACTATACCTTTAATTCGAAATTCACAGAAAGGGGTTTTCCATTATAGAAACTGAGATCAGAGTGAGTGTAGGTCAATTACTATGGCAATTTACGCTCTGCTTTGTGTCAGGTTAACTTGAGGTAAACCAGTGTTAATGGTCAGAACACTAACTGAGCCTGCAGCATTTAGGTACTACACAATTGTCAAACATGGTAGGCCCTTTCCTTAAGGATTGAGTCAAGTTTGACGTGCAAATTATTCACAGAGCTTTACGTTTAGAGAGGATTAGGCCCCAATTAGACATTTTGTCATTCCCAGACAACTGTCTTTGCAAATGTTACCATTTTTCAGCAGTGCAATCCTTTGAACAATATGCTTCAGCCTCATTGAAAGTACTACACATTGTAGATTCACCCTAAGTTTCGTACATATTATATGCATTGCCCTTCACTTTTTGCCTCTGGGAGCTTTCTTTATAACATTGGAAATGTAGAACAATTTGGCAAAGCAACCATATGTTGATCAATTAAAAACATATGCTTAGAACTCAAGTGTTTCCTGAAAATTTCTGTGGTGTTCCCAGGCCAAAATTAAAAAATATTAATCTATGTTAATATACTGTATGTATACAGCAATTTAACACACCATATTTAATTTCAGGATTTCCAAGCCAAGACTATACATTAACTGCAGAGATAGAGCCCACATTGCACGGTCTTTCAGTAAATGAAGGAGATTATCTGAATGGGGAATCTTATCACAGAATCAACATGCAGGCAATAATAAAATATTGTCATGCAATTCAAAGCTTTATTTCACAATATACAGATCTCATTACTCTTACTCACTGTCAAGATAATATGTGATGCTGCCCATGTCATAGCTATAATGTTAAAGCCAGATGGTTAGGCTCTGTCCATAACTGATTCTGATTTACACTACACTGTACAATAAATATGCACAGGTGGACCCTGTATAGTTCCTTTACAGACAGAGAGATAAAAATGACATGTTGTTTCTACATTTTATAATTTCAGACACAGAAGCCTAACAAAAGAAGCTTTTACTGTGTCAAGTTGTGTTTTGGAGGTTGATTGACACACCTCCACAAAAGTATGGCCAGTCATGCTCTGGCCATACATACATACAGACAAACAAAGCACTTGCTTTCTGTTTGTGCTTTTTGTCTCAGACTGCTAAAACAGTGAAATTGTGATGATATTTTGGGGGGAAGCATTATGCGCACACATGCATAACAATATAAAAAGGAAACCCTGGGTGAATGTTTCATTAAATAGCCTCCAAAATGATTTCTTCACTTGTGTCAATCATATTACAAATACCACAATTCTGTTTTATTAGTATAGTGATTTTGACATGAGACATTGTCACAAAGCGTTTTTACAAAGATCCAGGCCTTACTGAGGAAATCAGAGGCAGCAGTAGAAAAGTAAAACCTTCTCAGATGATATCAGGAAAGGCCTTGAGAGTGGACAAGATTTAAGGAGGAGCCAGATAATTAAATTATATACAAATGAGATATGGATGAAATGTTTAAAAGTATAATATGAAATAATATAAAAATCAAGACATCTAATGCTCCAATAATATAGGCATTTAGACGACACAGAGGTAAAATGATAAAAGCCAGTAACCAGTGTTAAAAATCTATAAAGGACTAAGGAGACTACTGATTATGTTAAACAGTAGGCCCATAACAATAAATCATTGCAAATCAGGAATTGAAAATCTTTTAATTAGGTTTCAATGTCTTAATGACTTATCCTGTCCGACATTTTAAAAAAAGTTTTAAAATCCTCAAGTGCTGGTTTACTGAACATCCCAAGAGTTGAGTGCAAGAAAAATAGCTTAAAACCTATCCTTATAATTTACCATTTAATATATGTAGCCGGTTATAATTAAACTACACAGAACAACAACAACAACAAAAAATCAGGGTTCTTTATTCCAACAAAATATATATTTTTTAAATAAAGTGCTATAAATAAAATAACCAAATAAAATACGGAGGTGGTCTCTGTTTCAATGAAAAGAAACTCAGCAAACACTATTAACCCCAGTTTTTGAACTACATATAAACTTTAAACCTCTAAAACACTGTACAATAAACCTTTTACATAATGACCATTTTGTGAATATTTCACAGCACTAACTGGGATTAATCAACAATATACAAAAAATGCTAACAGAACTACAGCACAATCCAGATTCACACTTCCAAGCCCCACATCTAAAATGGAAACTACAACTGTGCACAGTCACTGCTCTGTGTTTCATCTTGGCATTTTCCCTGAATTAGCTAATGGGAGTGGGCTAACCACAGGTTGTCAGATGAGCAATGATGGTTTGGAATACCTGACCAATGGGACAGAATAAATGAGCGAACATCTTAGAGAGCAAGGGAAGGAAGTGAGGGTAAAGGAAAAAATAACCTGTCTAAGATGTCTAGCAACGCCTTTTGTTGCCTAGGTTACAGGTCTATGAAAGCAGTGTGACGAGTGTGAATTACAGTGTGAATCCATGGATGTGAGAAGGGGGCAGAGGTGTAACTAGTGTGACAGTGACAGGTGTCACCTGTGACCTGCCTACTCCAGAAGTTATTTTTCTGATCAGGACCGGGTAGAATCTAGAGTGGCTTGTGTTGCTCTGAATAGGTAACCTAACAGGGGCTCACACCTAGTTCAGGTGAATATGGCAGGGCTTTATTTAAAGTCAAGTCAAAGCAATATTTATTGTCCTGCCATCCTTATACAAATACAGGAGCTATGAACACAGAACATAAATAATAATAACTGAACTATAAACATAAACATGAAAATAAATAGAAATCAAGCTTAAATCATCCTTCTTACAGCAACTAACATTCATAAGCACAGTCTCTCCAGCCAGGTTCATGTCCTTTAATTACATATTCTTTAAATAGCTGTATGCAAGGTTTAAAATGGACTTTAGATTTAGGTGGAGGAGCCCTTCTTCTTTCATGGGTGACAAAAAATGTGACCCGAAAGCAGTGCAAAACTGTTTAACATCATTATTATTATTATCCTCATTATGCCATGCTATGATTTAAATTTCCATCAAATAAAAGTACCGGAGCTCAGCTCCGCTTGCCATTCACATAAACCAAAGGTGGGGGAGCTCAGCTGGCTATATCTGGCTCCCCCACAATGGGAAGAATGATTTTAATCTCTGGTTGCCACAGGAGATTAACTGATCTGAAATCAGGGTAGAGGCACACGTTCTACCATGTTCTTCTTGCCAGATGTCATCCACAAGGGTCCCTACAGTTGCAGGAAGCCAGCTGAGACATCTCAGCTTCAAGAAACATGCTGATATTATGTCATTTCCAGTAGCATTGCAGTCCCTCCAAGATCCAGAATTAGTCGAGACGGATCGGGTGTGTCGGCGTGACTTGATTAATGAGCAGGACTGAGAGAGTAATTGATAGTTGGTCACAATATATGAGAGACATAAGCTTCCTGCCAAATTCCAGACATGCCCTACTGGGATGATTTTGGCCAGAAGGCCAGAAGATTATTGGTTTTGGAGTAGGATAAGGCAAAAGCTCCTCATAGGCTGGTAGTGAGTCTTTGTTTTTAGGGATTAGCACCCCTGAGGTGTGAAAGGAATGTTCACATCAACCATCAGAATGGGGAAAAAATGTGATCTCAGTGATTTTGAGCGTGGCATGATTGTTGGTGCAG
>JAOUQW010000009.1:7295018-7331086 GCA_028565825.1 Olivaichthys viedmensis
GTCCAGGTGTTAGTCCAGGTGTTAGTCCAGGTGTTAGTCCAGGTGTTAGTCCAGGTGTTAGTCCAGGTGTTAGTCCAGGTGTTAGTCCACGTGTTAGTCCGGGTGTTAGTCCACGTGTTAGTCCTGGTGTTAGTCCTGGTGTTAGTCCTGGTGTTAGTCCTGGTGTTAGTCCACGTGTTAGTCCACGTGTTAGTCCTGGTGTTAGTCCTGGTGTTAGTCCACTTGTTAGTCCAGGTGTTATCTGGGATTTGTTTGCTCGATCAGCTGATGATTGTTGTCTGTTATTGTCTCTGCTGTTTTTAGGTGTGACAGCTTCCATGCCTCTGATTGGCCCAGTTTTAAACAGCTGGCCAGCAAGGGCTTCAGCTGAACAGCCATTATATTCTATTTGTTCAAATGTTTATGGAGACGGTTAGGACTTGACAAAGATCATGTCTAGAATAGTCCCTGCAAGTCCCAAGGGATTTTCTTGAAACGTTGAGTGTTCAGTTTTCTGATGGCGAACACTTCACACCCCATATGGGACAAGAGAAGGAGTCTGGTCCAGTATTCTGTATGCTTTTCTTTTTTTTTACCGCTCTGCAAGAGACCAGGCTTTGTTTCTGGTCTAGTACAGATGCCACTAGTTGTGTGACGATATAAAGTAATATACTGGCCAAAATTGACATTTTTGGCTCTTTCAAATCAGTGTTTCAATGTTTTCTTATTGGTCAGGCCCGAATGTAAACAGGTCCAAAAGTGAGAGCAGGACTTCAGTTAGCTCATGTCCCACTCTATAAGATCTCAAACATGCAATATGTGCACCATGATCAAGCCCTAACCTTAAACTAAGTTTGGGTTGTGTGCATATGTGAACACCTTAATAAAGCTTTTTCTTACAAACTATCCCGTTATGTGAAACAGTCTGCTTACGATGGCGGAAAATGTTGAAAACACTGATTTGTTCTCTCTAAGATAAGACTCTTTATTGTCATTGCACCAGCAGCAAAATTTCATTTAGCAGCAATCCAACCAACACGCAATTACAACATAATGGTCCTGCTTGTGTGTACACATAATGTGCAATCATTACATTTTCAAAACTCGACAAGCAGTGCACATTTCTTGAGAAATCACACGAAATGTTTTGCACCTCACTTTTCATGAAAACTGCAAGAGCGTGGAAAACTGAGAATTATTCACTAAACTTTAAATCAAACAGTTAAATCAAAGTAAAACTTTGCTTACAGCTTTCTTAATTAGCTGACTTGTTCATCATTGGACCCCAGGAGATTTACCCACATGAGCAACAGCACAAACTTTGCCACACCAACTGGTCTAATATACTTTTATTTATGAACTGTGAAGAAAAATAGACAGTGGGATGTTAAGTAGTCAGTAGCCTACATATTCTGTGTCTGCCAAACACATTAACTAAAGCGTTAGATTCCACAATCATATAAATATATACATTTATGTAGTCGGCACAATGTGCCAGTAAACACGAGGCTCATTGTCAACTGAGTTTATCAATATAATCAAATCACTGACCTATAAACGATTTGTAACTTTGTGCTTTGTCATGTCGCAGTAATACCTAGTGCAGTTGCAACTTAGCCACTCTTGTTAACTTGTAGATGACAAGTTTATGGCCTGTTTTTGCCATAATACATTACTCACTTACATAGTTTTTGCTATAATACATTGTTTATTGCTTAGTGACCCCTATGTATTTCAGTAATAGGGTTTCTATATTTAAGTTATTAGTTTGTTCATGTCTTCCCTTTTTTACAATTGAAAAATGCAGATTTAATTTACTTACATGTTCAATGTTGATAGTTGGCTGTTTTTCATAAGGTGTGCATTATAACACTATTATGCCTATTTTATAGAGTGACCTAATATCAACTCAAAAGGCAATTAAATCTTTAATCACGATTGGTTGTATGACAATTAATAGACAGCCATAATTTCATAATTGTGAAAGGCTTAATTGTTAACACACTCTTCGGTGCTGCTGGCAAATAGAGAAATACGCCACTGACTAAATACGGGGTGATTGTTTTGGTAATTATGAGTTTATGTGCACTGTAAGAATGCTTATTAAGTGCAGCATACTTATTTTACTTACAATGAGCAATAGGCCTATTTTTTTCAGACTGCACTTTGTTTTATAGTTTTTTAAGCACAAGATATGTCGAATTTGTATGTAGGTCCTATGTTAAATATTGTTGCACTGGTTTTGCTGGATATGCTCTACATTTGATGAATAAAGACTTTCCAGTGTGTTCTGTACTGAGGTCTTGAGAGCGAGTCAGTGTGTAATGTTAGGATCTAAGCAGGTTTAAGTGGCTTTTTTAATGCACATTGCAATTTCTTTATCTACCCTTGTCTAGGGTAGATTTATAAACTAGGTCTTGGTCATTCCTCTCTTTACATGAAGTCATCATTGATCATTATTGATGATACGATTTGATAATTACCCCCCATAGTCTTAGAGCTTCAGCTGATTAAATTGAATCTTTCACCATTTCAGACTAAGTGTACCTGAAAGCACGCCGTTCACAGCTGTGCTAAAGTTTGCAGCAGAAGAGGTAAGAGGATTTTAAACCATGTTTCATCACTACAGTGTAAGCTTTTGCATTTTGATTCGGGCAGGGGTGTCAAACTCGAGTCCCTACAGAGATTTCTGTTTACCCTCTTCGAACACACCAAATTCAGCCCATAAAGGTATTGGGAATAAGCAGCTGAGTTGAATCAGGTGTGTTAAATGAGAGAGAAGGCTAAACTCTGCCCTCCAGGACTGGAACTTGACACCTGAAGACTAGGTGATGAACCCGTATGATGATGCACTATGATACAAAAAACTGAAATAGTTACATCCTTAACATTGTGCTGTACCAGTATAGATAATTGCATTACAAAAAATGTTGAGGTAGGGTATAAAGTTTTTAAAACAGGATGACTTTTTTTCTTTAACATTGTGATAGAAACACTTTTTCTATGTTGTTTAGATAAACTGCTGAATGCTAAGAGCGATCTTCTGAACCAAATAATTCGCCCCTCTCAGCCTAATGATCCAGCGCCTCATTTTTTACATTACTCGGTCACATTTAAATTCAGTAAACACAGTCCTCCATAACAGCTAAACAGTACGTCAGTTGCTTCCTTTTTTTTAACCGCATTGGTTTTGATTAATATCTGTTAAAAGTGGACCGTTTTTTCCTTTTTATCCCTTACTCTTTGTACAAACTTAGCACAAACTTACATGTTTTCTGCAACAAGTGTAATAGCAAAGTCGATTTAGCATTTGCTGATGGAATTTTAAACGCACAAACAAATCAGTACAAACTCCATGCACATGTCTTATGTTTAATGGAGCAGTGAAACGTTTTCCTTTTCATTCTTCACTCTCATGTCGTTGTTGCTTTCTCCTCTTAGTCACATTAGTTTTTCTGCTTTTGTCACATACTTTTTCAAATTTGTTCCTGTCTCTTAGGAAACAGGCACTGCTCTGAATAGTGTTTGTCTCTTCACTGAAAGTGTGAAAGGCCGATCGTGGCTGACCAGCATCGCACTGATTTTTCACCAGTTTAAGATCCTGTGATAAGTCAGATACAGTGATGAGCCCAGTAATTGCACCCATAATTTCTGCACTGGCTTCTTTTGAATGTTTGCATTGCCACAGTTCTGCATGGCACTTGGAGCACTTTCTTCCGATTAATTCTCCCCAATGCTTCTTGAATAAAATGCCAAGGTTGACAGGATCATAATAGTCTCAGGGGAAAGTGCATGCTGGAGAGAGCGGAAAATGAAGTGTTTCTGTTTCATAAACTCTCAATTTTTCCCAGTTTATGCGCTCGGAAAGTCATTGTGTTTTGCAGTGAACGTTTTGAAATTTTTCTTCTTCTCTCTCTGCTTTTCTCCCTGAGGACTAACACACTGTGACTATTTTTTTTTTTTTCCTGCACACACTGAAATTCCCCAAATAAACAGGTACTATTTGCAGATGACTATCAATTAGTTAGATTTTAATTCAGCTGCAGTGAGTGGCAGAGAGACAGCAGGCACTCATCTCTCCTCGTTTCGCAGCAGCTTCACACAGAAATGTCATCGTGACTTCTGGTGTGCTTTCTGAAACCCCTGACTGAGAGTTCACGTTCTTTAACTGCCTACTGTTTTCTCGCTCTCTCTCTCTCCATTCAACATTCAGAAGCTCTTTTGTATCCGTCTGTCTCTCATTTAACTGACTTACCAAACAGAGACCTCAGATAAGACCTGCAAAGATTACCTGTTTTGCTCTGTCTGATGGAGGCCATGCAGGGCTCAGTGGCAGTATTTATCCTGTTGTGAATGGTTGTTGGGTCGTGTGTGACAATTTTCTCATCATTTTCTCTCCTTCTCTCTCTCTCCCTGTCAAAGTTTAAAGTGCCTTCTGCCACCAGTGCCATTATTACAAATGGTGAGTAGAAATTGTACATCAATTAACATCAATTGTATGTTGTATATTAAAAATACTACATCTCACACAAACACCCCTCAACCCACCCCGATCATGTTTCACCGTGGTCCTGGATGCACAATATTTCATCCTACTGTATACATGTAATATAAACTGACTTGATTTGACATGGCTTGACTGTGCTGTCCCGGGTGATTTATGAGAATTGTCTAAATGTTAATCAGCAGTTTGTCTTTGAGTGACGTATTGTTCGCTTTCCAGTCTGATAGCTTTTTGCACATAAGTGCCATTGTAATTATTTCCTAATGTTGGGTTTTTCTCTGTTTGTTTTCTGTGCAGATGGCATCGGAATCAATCCAGCACAAACAGCAGGTTTGTCTCATCATGTAAGGCTGCACAGTCTGAAGCCTTTCCGTGTTTTCTAATTGCAGACCAAATTCTTCCACAAGCCAGTATAGAAAGGGGTTTCTTACCCAACCTGGTCTGCTTGAGATGTTTGGAAATCTAGTTGATGCAAACAGATGGGGTTTTCTGTTTAGTCCACTGGTTTCGAGTCTCATTTAGGGCACCCAGATAACATATTGAAAAAAAGTTTTTTTGCAGGCCGTTCCTTACCTGTCTATGTTCTAGTCCTTTTCTGCATAATCATACTGTAGACTCCCATTGAAACATGTGATGTAGCTCCCTAGATTTTTATGGTGTTTTCTCCAGTGGTCTGATCCATGTGCTCAGTGTAATTATAGAATAACAGCATGGATAGATCTCTGAAACCGATATCGTAAACCATGATAAAAGTTTATGCAGTTATTGTGATATGAAAATTGACCTAGTGCCAACCAACATACAATCTTATAGAGACTCTCACACACTTTTTGCTGTCATTTTATGCAAAAACTCTATTTCCATCATCTCCTCTTTACTGATGACCTCAGCCAGGCGGGTAAACCTATATTTAGGCATTTGTTACATTTCTGCTGTTTTTATTAAATTATTATTTTTTTTATAAACTTGCAACAACAAAAAAATGGCTTGACGGAAAGCCCATTACTTAAACGACAATTAAAAAAAAAAAAGTATTTAATGAATATGAATATTTTCTAAGTGAATTTCTTACCCATCTTTCTATTTCTCTTCAACTTTATAGGGAATGTCTTCCTAAAACATGGATCAGAGCTTCGAATCATTCCACGAGATAGAGTTGGCCGATGTCCGAAGAGAATCTGAGTGATTTGGGATAATTCTTCACCTTAGATGACAAACAGGCTTGCGTATTTATTATCCAACCCTGAGATGTCAGAGTTTGTTCCTTATAGTGGGAGCAGCAAATGCGCATCTCAGTCATCCTGCCATGTGGACTTCAGTGATTCATGCTTGCTGGACACAAGACTACCAATAAATTTTCAGTTTGCTTATTACTTCAAACAGCCATAAGTCCTTCAAGCCACCGAGCAGCTTTAACCTTGGCTATGACACATTATTCGCTTAATTTTATACTACATGCTTAGTGTGAAATGTACTTCTGCAACTGGTCACGTCTGCATTGAGTCAGTAGCTTCATGTCAGATTAAAGCGAAATCATTTTGTTTTGTAAATTATGTTTTGCAGCTCTTTGCAAGTGGTCCACTTATCACTGCAAAACGAAATGATAGCTGTAATGAAATTATAGTTGTCTTGCAGAAACATCCTCTGTTTGAATCAGCAGCTTTTTGGAAAGAAATAAAAACACTGGTTTAATCTCATCATGAAAAGGTGTTAACAGTGTTTTTATGCCTCACAGTATATTGTCTTGAAGGTATAAATGTGATTGTCAGATTTCCACTAGGTTCAAAGCAAGCAAAAAATGTCAAAATGAAGATTTGCACAACAGGGATGCTATATAAATCACAGCAAGGTTTGTTTTGTTTTTTTGCATGTATATTGGCTATTGGGGTTACAATGAATAATGCAAATGCCTAACCCTAACCCTACCTGCTCATACTGTAATTATGTTTATCCATGGTCTATGGTTACCCATACCGGGTTGAACTTTGACAAATACAGTATATAAAAACTATTCACATGTCCAACCTAATTTGCTAATTTACATGTATGCGTCGTTCTTTCCCTTAGTATTAATTTTAAAAAAATATTTAAAAAAAAAACATTTACAGTTTGCTTTCTATGTACAGTGTGTCAGTTTATCTAGTGTCTCTCCCTTCATTGCAGCTTGCGTTGAGGTGCGCAGCTAGCTGGTCAATGACCGTCTCCCGCCATTTCCTTTTTTTCTCCACCCTCCATTAGTGGTAAGGCCTGGTAGGAGGGTGCGGGTATTCAATCGCATGTCGTAATGGATCTTTCATTTGTTTTAATCAGACAGTGAGCACTGCCCATTGCCTGCCACTCGTTACTGAGAAAAAGGGGGCCATTATAGATTCAGCAGGACTGTTATTATTCTAATGTACTTCCTGTTGCATTTAAGAAGCCATCGCTTCACTCCGTCTGCATTTGCTTCGGCTGTGGCTCTTTCATTAGCCCCACAGCACTGGTGTTTGCAAATGTTGCACTCTATATATACAAGGTTTAAAAATAAATAAAAATAAATTCACTGACGAGACTACTGCATATATTCGAAGCAGTGTGTGCCACACAGTGGTGTTTAGTTATCTGTTCCATATGCATACATTCAATACATTTATCTTGTTACTTGGTGCACTGAATAAGCAAACGTAAATCCCAAGCTCTAAAAAAAAAAACCCCACACATTCACAAAAACAACACACACATGTCCTGTATGTGCACAGCCATGTTAGGATTTGCATAAATTCTGGTCCACCTGCAGGAGCTCAGTCATGCAAATGAATGGCTTGAAACTGTTGAATATTTATGAGAGTGTACATTGATTTAGTAGGGAGCAGTATGATACTGGTGTGAAGATTTTTGAGAGAAGATCATGTTCTATTTGTGAGGGTTATGCTGTTTTTTTTAGTTTTTTTTAGAAAACTCAGAAGTGTGACAAATGGTGAGAGTAAAAAGCATCTCACATAAACTGCATTACACACAAATTCTTGCCCACACGTGAAAAACTGTTGTTCTACATTAATCGTTATAAAAAAAAGACGTGTCCATATCAGTTTCACGATTCTGTGTAGTAAATGCTTTATAATGGATTGCAAAGGCATAAAGGTGGTTTCTAAAGTTGTATGTTATCAGATGATCAGAACACTACTTTATAACTTTATCAAGCATTACACCATGCTCAAAAACTAAGAGCATATATTATCTCTTTTTTTGTGGACAAGTACAAAGCCTAAGTAATTGTTTTCTTTGAGAAATGTCCTTTAAAAAAAGGCTGAGCTGGTCTGTACAAGGTACATCTGTACATCTGTGGTGTCACCAAGTCCTATCTGACACCACAATCAAATAGCAGACATGCATCACATTTATGTAGCGTCTCGCCTTACATATAAACCACACGTGAGTGAAGTAAGTCTTTAAAAAACGCCCAATTATTTGCGTGGATTGTGAAAAATTGGGGTGTGATGATAAACCGGCATGTTGTTATACCATGATAAGTCAATCTAAAACAGTCACAAATGATAATGTCACAAAAAGAAAAATTGCTTATAGGTGTGGTGCATTGTTTAAAATACACTACAAGATATTTACAACAGGTTAGCCTACTTTTGGGGAAAAATTGTATATTGTTTCATTAAGCTACCAATGGGTCAAGCTAACCCTTGTAGTGGGTCTCTGACCAGTTTAACTAAGCAAATAGCTTACCCTGTAAGTGCAGTGTTGTGTCATTTAATGTCATTCTCTTTGTGGGTCTCAATATGAAGCTGTAAGCAGATAACATGATGTACTGCAATCATCTGGTTATCAGACTGTGAATTGTTCACAATTCTTAATACCATAAACTTTCTAACAAAAAACCCTGTATTGGAAATTTGTAGACTAATCACCATAATTCTCTGTGGCTTTGGATGAAGTCTGCATGCAGAAACAATAAGCTATCACCCTCTGTCCGTACGGCTGAGAAGGAAAATTGCTGCATGATTATAAGCTGTCTCTCCGCTTTGTACTCAGCTGGCAGAATTGTTTTCATGACTTCAGAATGGTAATTAATTTGGCGATTTGGGATGAGGACCAAACAAAAGGAAATGCAGTCTTAGCAGAAGCTAACTGTTTTGCCCTTAAATGAACTTGTCTTTTGAGGGGTTTTTTTTGCTTTTGTATCAGAAGTGGATGCCTACTGTGGGACTGCACAATTTTATAATTAGAGCATTCAAAGTGTAACCGCACAGACAAGAAACATAGTATAAACTGGAGCACATTAATGGCATTTAATGTCATCAAAGTAAGTGCATTTAAATTGATTGTGTAACCCTAAAGATGATCTTTATAATGATTTGTTTATTTATTTACTGTATCTATATTTATTTTTCAATATATGCCTAATTTTTAATAAAGCTACACACATTTCACTTTCTCTTGCTGGGTCTTTGTCTTCCACTGTTCAGAATTTGCGCCTTTTAAAAAAATCATCACCACTTAAGCAATTACCAGTTATTTCCCTACTTCCTAACTTATCCATCACCAAAGCGCAAAAGCGCTTCATTAATAAAATGCCCAAATCTCTTTTTGTATGTTCTGATTGGGCCATTTCCCGTCTTAGCACTCCATTTTGAGCAGTCATCTGAAGTGACAAAAGAAATCCTTCACTCTTACTCCTGTTTTTTTCTCTTTCTGTATTCCTGAGATGTCCTGACCTGCTTTAAATCCTATTAGATGAAAATGCCACAGTGGTGAGGCAAGGTTGCTGGTGCTTCTCAGAATAGCAGGCTCGCTTTAATTTTTACACTTGATCCCACAGCGTTGAGGCAGCTTGGCCTCGGCTGTAGTAAAACTCAGATCTGAAGCCGAATGTGGGCTTTCTCTTAATATATAATAATCAGGGTTGGCGTATGGGCTAGAGAAAACGGTCCTAGATCAGTGAAGGAGCATGACAAGAGCTTTGTTTTGAGAAGACTTGAGGATCTGTGGAAGTGTGGGTGATAATGAGCCTCTTGGGTGTGTGTGTGTGTGTGTGTGTGTGTGTGAGAGAGAGAGAGAGAGAGAGAGAGAGAGAGAGAGAGAAAGACAGAGCTGTGTGAAAATCTAACCAAAGGCAATGAGTGTCTCTATTGCAGCTGGGCTGGTGAGGTGAGACTGGGATGTATATTTTTACAGATCACTTCACCTTGTCTTGGCTGGAACAAGTGAAAAAAATGGAGACATTTCATAATATGTTACTTTTTCTATGGTTCTGGTTTAAGCCATCCTTGTGGGAGAGCTGTGAATGATCGACAGAAGGCACACAAACACATAACTAGTGAATGCGACTGTGAAAAATCCCCCACCAAATATAAGCAACCTAATGTGTCTCAGATTTAGATCAATTGGCAATTACACCTAAAGCAATGCAACTGCTAGAAAGTCTGGCAAAATCCGTCTCCATGAATAGAATGTAATGGTGCAATCTGCTCAGAATCAATTTGTTTCTGACCACATCAACCAAATTAGACATTTATTTAAATCTCCTCAATGAATCGCTTCCTGGCACCTTAGTGACAGGTCCTACATCCTGAGTGCCATATACTCGCAAACGCGCATAGCAAAAAGTGTTTTCATCTGTTTATGTTTAACCCTTATGTTCTCTTCAAGTCAAAATGACCAGTTTTATTTTTTTTTTTCCAAAAGTCGAACAATACAAAAAAGGATTTTTCTAACATGATACTTTATGTGCTTAGCTTAATTCCTCCAAAATATATGAAAAGTTATATCACAGAGATTTTACAACTGTATTGCTGTACAAGCAAAATAACTGGTCTGGGTCAAGAGTTTATCTATTACTAGGTAGTAGTGAAGAGCGAATGAAAGTTAGGATTTTATACAGATAACCATATTAACCATATGCACATATGTATACCTACTTTATCTGAAAAATATCATACAGCATATTATGGTGCTCCATTTAGTTACACCCTTTCACAATCTCTCTCACTCCCTCTAACTCTCTCTCCTTCTTTCTCTCTCTTCTCTTATACAGAAGGGAAAATGTGGTCAATTAAAATGGCTTATTATATTTGATTCTGTAGTTGAACAGAAGGCTTGAAAGCAGAGCTGCCTCTTCAAAGCTGTGGCTTTACTCTCCAGAGAGGGAGGTTAGTGGGGAAAGTGGGCAGGCGAGGAGCCGCTTGACAAGCACAACACTCCCATTTCAGCATTAATGACCATTACACTGGAGCAGGGGTGTAATTATATACCATTATGACTGTATACTGTATACTAAGAAAATTTGAAATAGTTTCAACAATAATATTATGATATACCAGTGTAGATAATGATGTCACAAAAATGTCTTGATTTTTAAAACAAGGCAGCCTGCTTTGTACAGAGCAATCATTCCATCAAACATGTCCATCAATTCCATCCCAACTGAAATGGTACCGATCTATAAGGTAACTATCGGGATACACCAAGGGCCTGGGCGATTTCTTCTGAATAGGCTTTTTCTTATTATTATTGTGTCTATTGTAATGAGTTACTCATTAAGAAATGGATGAGGCAGACATTCTTTACAGAGAATGCTTCTAAATACATATCTAATTTTGTTTATGGTGAACAAGCCTGCTCCTGAGCAGGTTTGATTTTACGGATTTAAGAACTTTAAGAACTGAAAAATCTAGGATTATGTAAAATAGTCCAATCTAGATAACTCAGTAATCCACAAACGAAGACGGGGCCCGGGTTATTTTGAATGTCCAGTATTGATAAGCCTTGGTGACTGGACTTGTGCTTTAATCTTGAAGGAATTTCACCACTCGTCCAAGTGGCTTCTACTGAATGGTGGTCATTCATACCTATGTCATGAAACTCATTAAATTCATGACATTCAAGTCTGGACATGTGAACTGAGGTGAAACCACCTGGGACAGTAGGATAGTATTTTAAGTAGTTGATAAGTGGTGCCACCTGAAAAGTCTCCAAGATCACATCACAAGTACTGGCTCCTTGACTTACTACTACAAGATATACTGCATGCTATTTACATTCACACATTTATCAGCTGCTTTTATCTTTACAAATTAGACAAAATACAATCCAAGCATATAGCTGAGCAGTTGAGCCATGGGATTTGACACAGAACCTTGACTACTGAGCGACTACTGTCTGTTATAAAGTTGATCCTAGTCAGTGTACTCTTCACACTGCTTTGTAGTTTGCTGAGCTATTAAGCTGTCTTCATGCTCATATGGGCTTATTTAAAAACCTATAAAAGAGGACATATCACGTCTTGACCACTCTAGTTTATTCGGATTGGCAAAGTAAAAAGTTGGCACATTTGTCACTTCTTTCCTCTAATCTCTATAGCTTTGTGTTTCCACTAGTCACTTTTCTTCGTACTCTTTTCCTTCTCTAGTAATGCACAGTTGACCTGTCTGATTCACTAGAAAGTAGAACTGATACCAGGATCACATCATTTTCTCAGCTAAGACACCGCCATGTTGTTTTCTCTGGATGCATTTAATTTTAGTTCACTTTCTGTGTGCTCGTGCAGAAACAGTTTGCCTCTTGCCTTTTCCATTATCAGTATGTTCACAGGTGGAGCTTCACTGGGGCCTGTGTGTGCTTGACAGCCATATCTGGCCATCCTCCATGCAGGCCCAATTAGATCTTATTTTTGATAGCTGCTTCTAATGGAAATCTGAGGTTCTTCCCCACACCAAGCTGGGACTCTTTTGCAGTCCTCTCTTTCTTTTTCCTTCCACCCCCAGTCCCTTGTTAATGTTCTTTAATAACCAAATGCTCCTTAAATGTCTCTTGTTCTTGTAGAAGTCCTGAATGAGATGTACAAAAAAGCCAGCAGTGTGAGGTAATTAAGGAGGCACAATAGTCCAACACTGCCATCTTCTGGTTATTTAGGTACAATAATACACCATTTAGAGCAGCTTGTCGATTGACATATTGGCTCTTTTAATTCCAGTCAGGAATTGTAATGACTATGGCAGCACTAGATCTAAGTACACAAATAAGTAGCACTATGAACATACATGTTGTGCATTTGTGGTTGTCTTGTAGTATAGTGTCATTACTGAAACAGCTTTGTTGCTACAACACCATGATAAATTCACAGTAATTATACAACACAGTATCGCAGTGTTTGGTGTAGCATGGTCAGGGGTTAAATTGGGATTTAGGAGGTGGGGGAGCTCGAGGAACAGGTCTAGAAACAGTACCCTTCAATTTCTGTGTTAGTATATGGAGCGCTCAACATTGATATCATGAAAATGTTTTTGATATATCTGTTTTTTACTTGCCTACAACTTCACACTTTCTCTTTTTAATACTTATAACCAATATATTCATTCATCTTCAGTAACCGCTTTATCCTGGTCAGGGTCATGGTGGATCTGGAGCCTGGTTGGGGTGCCAGTCCATTGCAGGGCACCAAACACACAATTTAGAGTAGCCAATCCACCTACCAGCATGTTTTGGAGAAGTGGAAGTACCTGGAGGAAACTCACACGGACACGGAGAGAACATGCGAAACTCCACACAGACAGTAACCAAAGTTCAGGATCGAACCCCGGACCCTGGATCTATGACGCAGCAACACTACCGCTGCTTCACCATGCAGGCATAACCAATATAGTCATTATGAATATTAGGTCTTCATCTCTTGCATGACATTCATCAATCCAGGAGGGTAAGGGTCAATATGTGCTTCCTCCGAGACACATGAAGCCAGGCACGCTTGGAGGAGAGCGCTAACTGCCCTATTCGGTTTATGTTTACAGACACCCAAAATTGGCTAGCATTGCACTAATCAGCAGAGGGGAAGCAAACTAAAGCCATCCTTCCCACCCAGAGAGCAGGAGCAGTTATCCTCATAGGCACAGATGGCTGTGGCATCATCAGGATTTGACCATGTAATTTCCCGATGATTTTCAAAGAAGATGACACTAAATGCCATAAATGCAGTGGCAGTGCAGGGTTTAAATATTTTAGTCAGTATAAATGGCACCTCCCCAAGTTCTCCAACATCACCCTATTGCTGTGTTTAAGACACTGATGCTTGCCTACAAGTCCAAAAATGGACCAGCCCCCACCTATCTGAAAACACTTATCAAACCCCTTTCTGTTTCCCGTTCCCTTCGAGCCACAAGCACAGCTTGACTTGAGAATATGTTTACGATAGAGACTTATGTAAGTCACTCTGAATAAGGGCGTCTGCCAAATGCTGTAACTGTAAATGTGAAGTGAAAAGTGTCCTCTAGGCAATATTAATTTGTAGTTGACTATAGACTACAGATTCACATTGTGGACCCCTTACTGACATACTGTAAACACACATTTATAAATACGCACAAGCAGCTGCACTAATAGAGGTCTAATGAGCACCACTGGGACTGTTTCTGTGGGCGTTAAGTTGTAGGTGACATTTCAGCTCAGTTCAATGTACTTTAAACATCTAAGTCGTAAGTTTCTGAAGACTAAACATAAGACAGCTAAGTTCTCTTTTCCAGCCCCTATAGCTAACCACGGCTAATAAGCACACATGCTCCTATTTAACTACTGTGTACAATATTATGTAAATTGTTCTATTAATTGTGTATTATTAATACTATGTGGGTTTGTATGTAACTTGGTGGCATTTTCATTCATTCTGTTCTGCCTATCATGCTTTTAAACTTCATACTGGGATTCAAAATGGTATTCACGCTGATAGTCCACAATACTATACTATACATTTTTTATAGTTCAAATTGCTCATCTATCAAAAATACTAAGGAAAAACTAAGTTATGTACACAAGCATGCTCACAAATACCATTTGTTTAATACAGGCAGTTTTACAGCAGAAGGAAGAAATTAAATATTTAATAACTTAGATGGAAGTAAATGTAGGTCAAAAAGAAAGAGGTGATGGTTTAACTACAGAGCTGTGTGTGTCTCTGGGCAGTGATTATTTTGTCTGTCATTACTTTGAAGCAAACTGTGCTTGTGATTATAACCAACACCGCTCAAGGTCATAGCGAGTTCTCACACTGCTTTGTGTACAGCTCTATTCATTAGAAGGACTATTTTGTTCAAAAAAGACTTTGTGCATGTTTTCTCATGTTTTTGTGACATGTTATGTCATGTAAGAATAGTAGAAATAAGTGACCTTTCCGAAAATGCATTTTAGAACTCAAGGATACACTCTGAAATTTATGCTCTCTGTAGATGCTTTTAACACCTCTGAGGTGAGAAATGCGCATCTCAGTTTAACCAAAAGCCTTTATATGTGTGCTTTTATCTGGTCATATTTTGGTAATTCAGACTGAAAAAATATTCAGTTCAATTAGGGGTAAATTTGATTCAGGAAAAAACTGTCATAGAAGGACTCACATTTTCTAACCTTTGGTAAAAACTCAAGCACTTTGGAATAGGTACAGGTATGATTTGTACAATCAAAATCCATTTAATGTGTCATGCGCATGCCATTTATGTGCATATGTTTATGTTTGTTAGTTCCTGTCTCGTGTTGTAATTGATCCCACCTGTGTAATTAGTAAGTGTATAAGTATCCCCGTGTGTCAGGCCTCTGTTGTCTCACTTTGTTTGATGTTATGCTGTGTTCGTATGTTTAGTTCGTGTTTAATAAATGTTTGTTGAATGGCTCATGCTTGTGTCCTGCCTCCCCGTGCCCACAGCGTGATAGAATGATTTGTTAAAATGTGGTCAGGTTTATATATACAAACCTTAAGCATGTAGGTTAAATTACAAAAGCTGTTTTTTACAATCTTATGTGTGGCTCCTTTAAGTTTCTATAAGTAGGTCTTTTGCATTGATGTTAGACCACTTTGCATGCAACCAAGTGTATTACCTTGGGAATTAGCTAAGACTGACTGAGAAAATATAAAATGCTTAAAAAAATGTACATGGATAAGCCAAAATGTCTTTACCATGTTTTCTAAAGCTAGGGCTGTGTTTGGCCTGTTATCTTTGCACTTTACTTTGCACTTTTTGATTTATACTATTCTATACGATCTATATTGGTCTGTACAAACTCTTTCTCGTCTAAGCAAATAATCTCTTTTAGGAGTGGAATGGAAACAAAAGTTATGTACACAAATAATAATATAATGCAAAAGTATATCCTTTAATACACAAAAAACACAAGGCTTTACTGGTAAGACCATTAAATTTGTTTAAGAAAGGATTTCTCACCAGCATCTGAAAGCAGACAATTAGTGTCTTTGCCTTCATAATTACAGACAGTAACTGAAACTACCATGTTTAAGAACAAAGGACTGACGGTGAAATTCAGAACATGGAAGAAGCCCCAACAGCTGGCAACTTTAATACAGTAAAGTTTTTCATTTTAACTTCAAATGAATAGATCTGTGTAGCTCAGTTGTGTTATGTGAAACATAAAAATGGATTGTAATAAAAAGCAGTAAAGTACTGTAGTTTTACTGTCAGAATTTACAATCTACCAAGTGCTTCAAGGCACAGTGAGTTCTACTGTGCCATAAACACTTGCTTTATACATTTAATTTGCCCACTAAACCCATTCACCAATTCCTAACATTTTTTTTCAAAAAAGCCTGAATGAACCTGGATGTTTTTTGGGCAAGCTACACACTTTTCAATCTCCAAATTTGTTATGGCCAGTCTGACTTACTCTCTGAAGCACCACTCCAGAACAGCCAAACCTACTTGATTTGCACATGCTGCTATCCCATTATGAGTATATACTGTAGTATTATTACAATTCTATTATGTTCTTCAAAATGACCCATTCAAAATCATTACTTAAAGTGGAACAGTACTAAAAATGAAACTTCTCTAATGAACATGAAAATGACTTTTGCACTCCAGAGATTATTTTAAGGTAATTGTGAACTGAGAATAACAAGGTGGAATTAATGTATTAATAAATGACTGAAGAAAAAAGGTACTTTTACATTATGTCAATTCCTTTCTTATACCTATGCACATCCATCTGCCATCAGGAGTATCCCCAAGCAACTGAATGAGTTTTGCATGTCTGTTTCTATATCTATTGATTATACTTGTCATGCACATAATATATATTGGCTATTTTAAAATATTTGTTGACGGTATTTCCCCTCTCCTGGTCTGAGCCTCCAAATGCCTTTTTAATGAGGGCCGGGAGAGGACTTGAGGTTTGTAAGTTCCCAGCACACACAGGCGCCAAAACATAGGATGTGGCCTCTCATTTTCTAATGAGGTAGCTGCAAAAGGTGAATGAAAATAAAATGGTCTTCTGCGAAACCTGACAGCTGGTGAGGTCGTCCTGGAATAACAAGGCGAAAACAAACAAGACTTCTGGTACAAACCACAAGGAGAGCAAAGGCATGTGATCATGTCATAGGTCAAAGCACTGAGTTTTAGACTACCTGCTATTTTACCACAAAGAACCAAAGGCAATGCATTTCTTGTTGTTTAAAGTAAGTTTCATGTGCTGTTGTAATTCTGTTGAAGCTGTCCAGCTGTGGTTATGTCTGGAGTCCAGCACAGTTTGGTGATTTTCCTGGCTGCTTGGTGGGAGACATGTTTAATGCCCGTAGGTGGAGCCAGAAAACGCACACGAATTATAACGCTTAATAAAGCCCGGCTTTATTAATGCCTTATATTTGTGTTTTCACTGTATTTAATTAACAGTTAGGCGCATTTATTGGCTCGATTAAAAAGGTTAGTGGTGCTCTGAGAACTGGAAGAAGATCTTTTTTTTTTCCCCCCTCTATGTTGCATATTAGAAAAGTGGTGTATCTAAATAAATCAAATAAACGAATGCATCATGATGCTCTTTTGGCATCATTCATGCCTGCGCGTTTTTAAGGCAAAAGTATGAAATGTGTCTGGACTGACGGGTGCAAGGCAATAAGCAGGTGGGCGTGTCCCCCCTTGCTCCCGCTTCTCATACGGACAGAAGTTAAAACTCAGTGCGCGCGCCAATGGCGTGCCAATGCCTTGCGAGCACTCCAAAGCGCGCACGGCGGGTTTGTACAACTTTCGGACAATCCGTGTTGCTTTCCAGACGGGGGTCTTATGAGGGTAGTCGTGCTTTTGTGTTGACAGACCACAGGCTTAAACATGATGGAACTCCATGCATGGCTTCTTCTCTTTGCCTCGGTGGCGCGTACTTGTGGACACGGCGCTGGCGCGCACGGACTGCTGTACGCGTACAGAGCAGAGCTCTCGGAGGACTCGATACTTGTAGCGAACAATAGGATACGTGTGCCCTTTGGGAGATCGGTTTTCATTGATCCCATCAATGATTTGGTGATTGAGGTGCAGCCGGGAGACAGGTGCAGTGTAACGGTGTTGGATAACGATCCGCTGTCCCAAAAACCGGGCCATCTTTCTCCCAAAAAGTTCCCGTGTGAATTCGGACCTCACGACGTGAAATACTCGCATTCGGGCTCCAGGAGCCCCGCCGAGGATAGAGTGAGACTGCAGCTCAGGTACGATACTCAAACCGAGACCATCATCATACCGTTCATGCTGGAGATAGAGGTCGTTTTTACGCAGTTGGAGATAGTTACTAAACATATGCCTCTCACTGTAGATAAACTCCATGGCATTAGTAATTCAATCGACAGGAAAATACTGGAATTTACATATGATAGAAACTCTGAGCAATGCGAGGTCACGTCGTTGGCTGCTGGCAGCGCACTGCCTCGATATGGCGAAGTCACTAATAAGAGCAAATTGGAGAAGATGATGGACTGTGATGCCTTTCTCAGAGCAGATATTTGCTACAAGCATACTTCTATTCACAAGTCCCCAAACAGAGACTACATTCCAATGGTCGTGGAGCTGCGAAACAAAGAAAATAATTTACTGAAGCAAGAGTTCTTTCATATCATGATACGCATAAAAGAAGGACTGCAAAACACTCCTCCCAAACCCAGTTTTGTGGCCATGATGATGATGGAAATTGATCAATTTGTCATGACTGCTTTAACTCCTGACATGTTAGCTGCCGAGGACACTGAATCTGGTCCTGATGATCTTATTTTCAATATCACCACCCCCTTCTCTTTTGAGGAAGGTTACATTGTGAGTACCGATGATAGAAATTTACCTATAACATCTTTTTATCAGCGAGATGTAAAAGATCTGAAGATAGCTTACAAACCTCCATCTATGGACTCAGACACAGAGAAGATATTTCAAATTGAGTTTGAAGTGTTGGACACAGATGGTGGCATCTCTGAACCTTTTGCTTTCATGATAGTTGTAAAGCCCATGAACACACTTGCACCAGTGGTGACTAAAAACACAGGGCAGCTCCTATATGAGGGTCAGTCCAGGCCTCTGTTCACTCAGAACAATCTAGAAGTCAGTGATGAAGACAACCTGGATATTGTAAGAATAACTCTTGTAGATGGTCTGCGTCACGGTAAGCTCACCGTTCTCGGCTCCAGCAAGAAGCATTTTACACCAGCTGATCTTCAGGCTGGTATTGTTTTCTACCAGCATGATGGCAGTGACACATACAGCGATAACATCATTCTCAGAATGACAGATGGCAAGAATGAAGTAGAATTTTTGTTCCCAATTACAATTGTGCCTACCGATGATGAACCCCCCATTATAAATGCCAACACAGGACTCGGGATATTTAAAAACCAAATGATTCCCATTTCACCCCTAATGCTCAGTGCAGCAGATATTGACTCTGAAGATTCCACTATTAAGTTCACCATTGAGCCTCCACTCTCCACTATTGGAGAAGTATTGCTAAGGCAATCTGAGGCTCCAGAAGATCCGTCCTCATGGAAATTCAATGCAGAAGATGGCCTATATGAAAAAGCTGTGACAGAGTGGCTACAGAAAGACATTACAGATGGAAAACTTTTCTACAGACACACAGGGCCCCACATCATTGAGACAGTCACTGATCAGTTTATCTTTAAATCTCAGGATGACGCTGATCCTCCAAACCAATCAGATGAGAACACGTTCTTCATTAGGATCCTCCCTATTGATGATGTTCCACCTGTACTTTTTCCTGGCACTTCTTTACAGATGATAGTCCATGAGTATCAAATGACTTATTTTAACAAGAATGTCCTTCAATATACTGACTTGGATTCTGAGGACAGAGATCTGAAATACACAGTAACCCAGCCACCAACTGACACAGATGAAAGTCATCCAGTCAGATTTGGTTCAATAGTTTTAACAGAGCACCCTGACACTGAGGTAAGAGAGTTCACTCAAGCACAAGTGAACCATCATAAGATTTCCTATAGCCCACCGGACATAGAGCTGGGCATCACAGCTCATGTGGCGCACTTCTATTTCACAGTTGAAGACACTACTGGGAACAGTGTACAAGGAATCTTCACCATATCGGTGCAACCTGTTAATAACAAACCCCCACAGATAACTAACACTGGTTTCACAGTCTTGGAGCGAGGTATGCATATACTTACAAATGCTGAGCTTGATGCTACTGACCTCGATACAGATAGTAAACAGATTTATTTTACTTTAAGTCAGACTCCACAGCATGGTCAGGTCCAGCTTAGCTTTGCTGATTTGATTAAAGGGAATGCTTTCAGCCTAACAGATATCTCAGATGGCAAAATGTATTATGTTCACAATGGGGATGAGACAACAAGTGACTTTTTTAAACTGGATGTTAGTGATGGTGTTCATGTTGTACCAATTACAGTAAGAATAGTAGTGAAACCAATTGATGACGAGATGCCAACTCTGAGTCTCCCAGCGGGTACCATTGGTTCTCACCTGAGTGTGTTGGAAAATGGTGCCACTGAGATCACAATTAGTGTAATCCAGGGGAAAGATGAAGACACAGATGACCTCAGGTTGACCTTTATTGTGGAGGATGCCTCTGCGTATGGGGAGATCCTAGTAAATGGAATACCTTCCAGCATTTTCACCCAAGTTGATATAATCAATGGTTTGGTGGCATATACCCATACAAGTGGTGAGATTGGACTTTCATCAAAGCAGGACCATTTCAACCTGACCCTTAATGACATGTCAGATGAGTGGGCTGTAGGAGGAAATAAAGTCACTGGAGTATGTGTTCATGTCACCATTCTCCCAGTGGATAACCAGGCCCCAGTGGTAACAGTGGTCCCTACATTTAATACCCTTGAGGGGGACAAAAATACAATTGGAGGCAACCAAATTATTGTTGAGGATGCAGACACACTTATTGAAGATATCCTGTGTACTATCATTGTCCAGCCAACATCTGGTTATGTTGAGAGCATATCCCCAGCACCAGGTTCTGAGAAGTCCAGGTCCGGCACAGCTATTAGTGCTTTCACTATTAGAGATGTCAACGATGGCCATATCCGCTATGTCCAAAGCATACATAAAAGAGTTGAGCCAGTAAAGGACGGGTTCACGTTCAGGTGCTCAGATGGTGCAAACTTCTCAGAGAGACAATTCTTTCCAATTGTTATTATCCCAACCAATGATGAGAAGCCAGAGATCTTTATGAGAGAGTTTGTGGTGATGGAGGGCATGAATGTTATCATTGACACCCCCATCCTAAATGGAGTTGATGCTGATATTCCCGTTGAAGATTTGATTTTTATCGTTTCAAAACCACCAAAACATGGTTTTATCCTAGACCAGCTGATCACTGGCTCTATTCCAATTACCAACTTTACTTTGGATCAAATCAAGGAAGCTTCTAATATTATTTATGAACATGATGATTCTGAGACTACGGAAGACACATTTAATGTTATTCTCACAGATGGGAAACATAATGTGGAAGGTACTGTTATGATTATGATTATTGCTGTGGATGATGAGACTCCAAGATTGGCCATCAATGATGGTTTGGAAATTGAAATTGGGGAGACAAAAGTAATAAATCATAATATTCTTAAGGCAACTGATTTAGACTCCGATGATAGCACACTTACATTTATAATTTGGTATGGTCCAGGCCAGGGAATTCTACAGAAGAAAACAGACCGTGGGTCTCTTGAGAACATCACAGTTGGCATGAACTTCACACAGATGGAAGTGGACCAGGGTCATATTCTCTATACTCACAATGGGCAGGAAGGCATTCGTGACCTTATAAAGTTTGATGTAACAGATGGTAGTAACACTCTAATTGACAGATATTTTTACATCACTGTGAGCAACATTGACAGGGTGTTTCCTGAAGTTGTTAGCAAAGGGGTATCTCTGAAAGAAGGTGGTAAGGTGATGCTTACCACTGACCTACTCAGCACCAGTGATCTCAACAGCCCAGATGAAAACCTGGTCTTCACTATTACCAGAGCCCCTGTGAGGGGACATCTGGAGAGCACTGACAGCCCAGGAATGCCCATCGTGTCCTTCACTCAGCTTCAGCTGGCTGGGAGTAAGATCTATTACATCCACACTTCAGATGATGAAATCAAGATGGACAGCTTTGAGTTTGAGGTCACTGATGGATACAACCCTGTTTTCCGCACCTTCCGTGTGTCAATAGTTGACGTTGACAACAAGAAACCTGTCCTGACAGTACACAAGCTCCTGGTTACAGAAAGTCAGTGTAAACTTATCACACCTTTTGAGTTGACTGTAGAGGATCAAGATACAGCTGAGGAACTCCTTAAGTTCACTGTCACTCAGTTACCTATCCATGGTAAACTGCTCTTCAACAACAGCCATCCAATTACCTCCTTCACAAAGCAGGACCTCAATGAAAACCTAATTAGTTACAAACATGATGGCACAGAATCATATCAGGATAGTTTCTCTTTTACTGTCACCGATGGGACACACACAGATTTCTATGTCTTTCCTGACACAGTGTTTGAAACTCGTAGTCCTCAAACCATGAAAATCACTATTGCATCAGTAAACGATGGTGTACCACAGATTGTGGTAAACAAAGGTGTTCCAACATTGAAGGTCTTGCCAACAGGCCACCTAGGTTATCCTATCACCAGCAAAGTGCTAAAAGCTGAAGACAGGGACAGCAACTCAGAGACCCTGTTTTTTCACATCACCATGCAACCAGAGCATGGCTACCTAATCAGCCTTGAGAAGGGGAATGATTCCATCAATACATTTACTCAAGGTAAAGTGACATTTACAATATATTATTATCCTACTTGCTCATTTTTGTCACTTGCTGTTTTGTTGTGAAACACACAGAAATTATTTGTGAATAATGTGCTTTATGGATGTCCAAGCACAAGTATATGTTATGGATATTATACCATTGTCATAATTATAGTAAAGGCCTAAAATCCCAAAAAAATACTGCAACATTGCAGAAAGATATATAATATCAATACAAATCAATATGTTGCATAATTAGTTTACAAATATCACTTTAACTCTATGATTTTTTTCAGATTTGGAAGCGTTATGGTTCATAAGGTTATGTTGTTAAGTCATGCTATTGGAATGACATTCTCTACACACTGACTCTAACATTATAGGGAATAATTTTTCTGGCAACAACCAACACAATCCCATGATGTTTACTGAGTTTTACATGAACCTCGTTTATATTAGATACACTGAAAAACCTAAGACCCAAGATTTGCCCTTTTGTAATCTTTATTACAACAATATTGTGTTTATCACAAAAGAGTATCTTACCAAAGAAAAAAACCCAGGAAAAAGCAGGTACGGATGTAAGACTAGCGAAATGCAAAGAGAGAGAGAGACTTATCAAAGGGTGCTACAACTATTTATATATAAACAGTACCTGAACAACACAGCACAGATAAACCACTGAAATGTACCTGTACCAATTATTTCCAAAATGTTTTGAAAACTTCATCATACAGTATGTATATACAATAAATGTAAATGCAAATGAGAGTATCAGAATTGGAAATTTAAAACACTATACCACATCAAACAAACTCAAATTATTTCTCTGAACTGTAAGTGAAAACTGAAAAGTTACTTTGCAAACATTGCAAACCTGTCACGTGCGCGGCTGAGCGCGTGATGTAGCGTCACGCGCTTGTGTTTTTGTTTTCCTTGTCTTTGTCTCGTGATGTGATTGTCCCCACCTGCATGTCGTTTGTTAGTAATTATTAAGTGTTTAAATACCCGCTTGTGTCCGTCGTGTATTGTCTCCTGTTGTTTGTGTGTTAATCGCGCCTGTCACGGCGTGCCTAGTTTTGTGTAAAACCCGTTGATGTTCAAAGAATAAAGATGTTGTTAAAACGGTCGACGAAGAGCCTCGCGCTTGTGTCCGCACCCCCGAACCCGAACGTGACAAAACCGTGTTTATCTTTACACCTTTTGTTCTCTTCAGTGTACTTTAGTTGTCCAAAAATACTGACTGAATGTTACAAATCCACCTAAAATCCACCTATTTGCTCTGAGTACAGTACTGGTGCATAAATAGGTGTACATTATATAGCTTATTTAGCTTTTACACAATCACATTTTTCCCATTTAATTGGTTATGATCGTGGGCACGTTTAGTGCTTATCCTTTAACATTTAAAGGCAAATGCCTTAATGAAAATGGAACATTAACCTTTAACCATTAACCACACTGATGTGTCAGTGTTTTAGCTCTAAGGTTAAGTACTTGATGGGGTAATTAGAGCATTCACACATGTCTGCTGTTAATAATTCATTAAGCATACTTCGCTTTAGAACATTTCCACTGGACAATTAGTTTTCTAGGTCTGAGGGAGGTTTGAGCTTTGACGTGGAACCTCAATATTTATTATTTTAGCTTAGACAACTCATCAAAGAAATGGACTATGAACAAAATGGAAAAGTTTAATGTCTTAATTTATTATAAAAATGTTTTTTAAATCTGTTTTCCTCGAGGGCTCATTTTAGCATCTCCATTTTTATTCTATATTGTTACTTAATCTCAATAAGGAGTTTAACATTAAGTCCTTACAGAAAATTATAATTTCATGATATCAGTACAAAGACACACATAAATCTGCAAGAAATGTAGTCAAACCTTAAACTAAGTGCAGTGATAGCCTTTATCCAAATTCCCTATGGTTACCATATTAACAGTGGCTTAGGAATAAGAAACCAACAATCAAAGAATCACATTTAAGGGAAGACTTGAGTATCCAAAAGAAAAGCCATTACATAAAAGGCAAAGTAGTAAAAAAAAAAAATCATTATATTTTAAATAATAAATCATGTTTTGGAACATAATGGCTTTGTTCAGTCTATGTTCCTTTTAATTGTTGATATTGACCTTGTCCTGAAAATACATTTACATTTAGTCATTTGAAAGAACTTAGAAAAAGAACATAGTGTGACTGGAACGCACATCCAGGTCATGTCACACCAGAACATGAACGTGTCCTAAATTTCAGATTACAGAATTCAACTTCACCCTTTTAACTGAAGAATAAACACACTCCCATAAGCACGAGTGTAAGAGTGTGAGAGTGTGACACTAACATGGGAGCATGTCTCGGGTGGCAAAGAGAGGCAAAAAGTCTCATCAGAGCGAGCATTGAAGCGGAAGGGACAGTCCCTTTTTTAATTTACCATGCCCTCCTCTCTCGCACTAACATAGCACTGTCACGTCCTTAGTGGCACCCTATAAATATTGGATGACAAGAGGCCACGCAATCGGAATGAGAGTAGACACGTTACTTACAATATAAAGTGAAGTTGGCTGTGTGCATAAGGAATCATAGCTTTAGAATTTTATGAAGCTTCTTCCTGTGGTATCAATAATGCAGGCCAGGGGTACGGGGCGCGGGGTGGGAAATGGAGATGCTGATGTTATGCATTCCCAAGTCTTTTTTTCTTTGTTAATGCTTATGCTGTTCACTAGCTTAATTTTAGAGATGGAGTGAAACAGATGTCAAAGAGATGGGTGCTGAAATCCTGTCTTTAAAATTCTTGGGCTTGTCTATTATTAGAAAAAGGTGTATCACCTGTTCTGCTGATGGTTTTGGGACCGTTTTTCAAGGAAGGATCAGCCACCACTAACTGTGTGAAAATTACTACCTCCCTTTACTAGTTCCTAATGCGATTAAATGTATGATAAAAGGCCCAAAAACTAAATCCGACGTGACATGACGCATTAGTATTCTAAGATTATCATTAATACCATAGTGCATTAAGCATTTTGATGTTGTTATGGATATTTTGTTATGCATCTACTGCATTTTTCCTCTACTGTAACCATCATCCATTTTTAAGACTTATTTTGTTTTCACAGCTGACATTGATGACCTGAAGATCTGGTATGTGCTGAAAGATAAGAACAATGCCACCAGTGACACCTTTAATTTCTATGTGGAAGACAATGGTAAGATATGCTAAATACATGAATCATACGCCGGTACAATTGTTATAACTGTAAAAAATAAAACAACACCTGACAATTTTTTTTGTAAAACTGGTAATCCTTTAATTTTGGATATCTTTTAATCTTTAGTTAATTTTTTATTTTAAACTTTTTAATTCTGAATTGTTTGTATGTTTTATGTTTGTATCTTTTTGACCCCTTTGATTAAATCCTTTGAGCCCTGAAGTGCAGTCCTAAAATTGTGTTGATAGATATAAATTTATTTTATGCTCAAAAATCATAAATTAATTATAAAGGCTTCTGTTATAATTCAGGCATACGTAATTCAGTCTGTCGATTTGGATTCTCTGCTTCCTCTCTAAATGAGAACAAACAAATCAGAAACCCTAATTGGGCTTTATTGCAGGTTTGCTTTTCTTCCTCTAGCAAGACCAATATTAGGCTTTTGTCTGAGTCAGACAGAGGCGTAGGTTGTAAGAAAGACCCTCAGTACAAAAGAGCATTTGATATTTAAGACCAGAGCCAAGATAGCAAATAATTACAGCTTGTCTGTGGGAAAAAAGACTGTGCTCCTGCCCAGACTGACAATTACCCAGCATATTAGAGGGTACCTTTCAGTGTGAAGTGCTGGAAAGACACACACTTTGATGGCTTAAACTCGCTGTATTTTTCTATTAAAAGACTCTATTACTTCCCTTTTCTCTCATGCTCACACCTTTTCTCATGACTCTGATGGGAACATTTGTTGTGGCATAATCCTGAAATTATCTGTAATACCTACAGGGCCAGAGATATTAACCTTGTGCAGCACAATATTGGAATCAGTTTGGTTAAATATGGCTGAACTTCATCATTTATTTAGCTTTTCTTTTTTTTTCACTCCTTTGTCGTCTCTGGGGAGGTTTGTCGTTTGTCTTCTTGTCAGTAATCCCAGCCTGTGGGGAAATATTTCAGCTCTCTGTGTCTTTCAATCTAGAAAGACCCACAGGGAGAGAAATAAGAAGGGTTAAACTTTTGGTATGTACTGGGGCTACATACCACTCCAACGTGACCTGTAAGTCATTATGTGGTTCACTTCTCTGAATTTTTGAGGATTGTCTCACTTCGCCAGAGCTGATGGCATTTCTATTGAGAGAACTGCCCCTCTAACTGAGGGAGTGTTTCTCATCTTTTTTATTCCATAGCACTAATCCAGTACAAAAGGGCACTAACTTATCTGGGCTCATTCTATGATCCTGGTTTTCAGACATTGTGATGTAATCTGCAGCTTCAGTTGGACACAGCTCAGGGACTACAGACACTTGTAGTCTTTTGGCATATGGAGTTACAGAGATAATTAGGGCTTAAGAGACATTCTGCTGCTTTATAGGAGTCTTGCCCTGTTGTACTGGGAAACGTAGTGTCGACTCTGAAGCTGATTTTACAACCAATTTCGCAGCTAAAGTGGATTTGAGTTGCATTCAAGTGGTGTACTAGTGCTTTAGAGTGTGCAGATTTACACATAGCAATCACACACTTATAATAGAATAGAAAGCTCCTTTATAAGCACACACTGACAACCACCCACTGTTAGATATGGCCTGATAGTTTGACCCCTTCTTCCTCTTTTTCTCTCTCTCTCTCTCTCTCTCTCTCTCTTTCCCTCGTTTCTCCCTATCTCTGTCTTAATCTCCAATAGCTCCAGGCTATGTCTCCTAGACACTGCCTCAACACCTATGTTCCTCTACGCAGGTCCAGACAGACCCTCTGAGTACCAAAGCCTGGGAGGCACTAGCTTGTCTATAAAGGTCAAGCCAGATATTGCTTTTCCTGATCTGTTGTGTAAATAAAACATGATAATAAAACAAGTTTCTCTGTAAAATGGTGTTTAAATCTAACAGCTGAGAGATTTTGTTGGATCTCATAGGGGTGTAAATATCGGTAACTTTTTCTTATTCAAATTCTTATTAATTTTTCCAAACCGGACACCATGTTGGACAGGTATAATAATTCTAGATCAGGTCTTAAAGCATTAGACTCATTTTAAGCCACTGGGAACTCAATCCTATCACTGATCATTGTAGAGAACAATGGTCTCAGCTGGTTGTTTTTTATTGGTGCTGATTGGACCTGTAGATTAGGTTGTAAGAGTTGATGCTAATACTCATATTGCTGATTTAGTATTCTTGTAGCAAGAATGGTCCCAGTCTTGTGCCAAAACAATGTAGTTAATTATTCAGTGGGGAGCAGAGACTTTCATAGTTTACATATTTTATATACATCAAAAGTGTTTATCTGAAATATGGTTTTGCCTTTCACATCTTAATGAATATTTAATGTTGAGAGAGGAAGGTAGTGGCTAATCCTAGATTAGTAGCCTTTCTCTGAGGCCTTTGATGCACATGAAAAAATACCTGCAGAGATCTCTAGTGCCAAGGGGGTTTAAACATTAATAGGTGCCATTTAGTAGCAGGCAGAGGCTTCATGTTAAGTGATGGATGAGTAATCAGGGTGTCATCTTGGAATTGAGATTTTCTAGTGCTAATACTTGTCAGCTCTGAAACATTCCTTAATGAGTAGAAAATAGTGTAATCTGTGGAACTGCAACCTAATATTAACAAAATACAAGCAATACATGCATGGTCTTGTTTTTATTTACATCATTGCATCTGTCAATGCATGTTTTATGAATGGGACATACTGCATATTGTACTCATGTACAATTGGTGTTGGGCCTAGTTTCACATCTCAAATTAGATCTTTTATTTCCAATTTAGTGCCAACAGGATCAACAGTGTCTTATACTGGCATGTTTGATAGTGCAATGATAATTAAGGTTAATTCAGGTTTATATATAATATTATATACAATAATTTGTTTTTGTTTTATAAATCCATTCCAAATTTACATAGCCTTCTGCGTCTGAGGCCCTGCGTTTTGTATGTGCAATCTGAAAAATTGCATCTGTCGTTAGTAGGCTTGTTGCAGGTGATTTACAAAGAATAACTGTGTAAATTACATCATGTGCAAGGTATGGGGAAGAAAAAAACTTTTTTGCATTTGCTAACTGTTTTTGAAAGTACTGTTCTCATCTCCTGTAAATGTAAACTGAAACTTGCCACACAAATGCTAAATTGCGTGTCAAGTATAATGGCAATCAAAGGCACGAAAGAATGTTCAAAATACGCACACAAAATAAAAAGTATAGACATGAGTGTGTGTTCTGTTTATAAGGTAAACGTAAAGAAAACCTTTTCCACAGGTTCTCTTTAAATGCTATTGGCATCGGAGGTGTGAATGTGCGGCGAATCTTTAATATGAAACCATCTTTACCACTGTAATATTAAGTCAGAATTTCGAGAAACCTTCTCATTATTCTGAGATACTGAGACATAATTTTGAGCAATTAAATAAAAAATGGCTGACCCTGTGCTCTGAACCCCAGCTTACTACCCAAGCTAGGATATGCAAATAAACTATTTCCCTCAGGGATCGATAAAGTACTCAACAACAAAAAAAAAGTCCTGCAATAAACCCCAAGCTGTCCTGGAATTGTGTACTGTGATCAGCCGTCTTTTTTCTTCCCTGTATCCGTGTCTCCAATAGTGAGAGGCTGAAAAATGAAATTGATTTCCATTTGGTTGCACAGATAATGTTATTTTCTAAACAGCAGAAGTGAAGATTAAAGGCGGATATTCCTTCCATTTTCCAGAGCAGGCCTCTGACATTCTTATATAGCAGTTTGGAGGCTACCTAAAGGTTCAGCTTTATTTGACTGTTGTAAGTTATCTGTTCACTCTGAAATCGAGGCTGCTCCTTTGAGGTAGAGTGGAATCACATTCAATGAATAATTTCTTGGTAGTACTGTTTTTCCAGAGATTTTCTCAGTTGTAAAGTTCTTTCAGTGGGTAGTGTGTGTGTGTGTGTGTGTGTGTGTGTGTTGCAAAACCCTTATCTTCACTGTAGCTTTACAGGGGTACACTCTGATTGCTTTCTACTAATCCCCAATATTTTTTCAGCAACACTTAAGGGTGGTGTTCATAGCGCTACATGACATCTATATAAGCCTTTCATAGCAGCTAAACAATTATAAAGGCTTATTCCAACAGGTACCAGCTGTCCTAAAGACTGCTTCTGTCAATTTTGATTTGATTTGATTTGAAAGTTGCAAAAAACTTATGTTTTCGCAACATAAGTTTGTCTTCTGACACTTTCCAGGGTGACTCATGTTAGAAGTCATGATAATTGACTTTTTTTTAGTTCAAAAGTCACATAAAGGTGATGATATGACAAAGCTTGTTAAGTGAGGTTAAGTGAATCTCATCATTCTGCTTAAATGTTTTTTTATATGGCAATGCCATGACACAATAATGAATATGTTATGTATATTTTCTATACTGAGTTCTATTTCACTATTTATAGTGGCTGAGTTTGGTTTTGATGTTTGAGATGTCACATCATCGCCATTATGTGACTGTGACATGCCAAAAGTACATTGAGCTACAAAGTCAGTAATTCAGCCTGGACACTGTCATAACACATCAACAAAGATCTGTCACTTGACTCAGATGATGTGTCAACTTGACATTGCAGTCTTTATGACAGCTAATGCCTGTTGGAATAACCCTTTATAATTGGTTATGTAGGTTTGGGGGCAGTGGTGGCTCAGTGGTGGCTCAGTGGTTAGGGCACTGGGCTACTGATCAGAAGGTCATGGGTTCAACAGTTCAGCTGCCACTGTTGGGCCCTTGAGCAAGGCCCTTAACCCTCCCTGTTCCAGGGGTGCTGTATCATGGCTGACCCTGTGCTCTGACCCCAGCTTACCAACATGCTGGGATATGCAAAGAATCAATTTCACTGTACTTGTACTTGTATATGTATATGTGACAATAAAGGAGCATTCTATTCTATAAGGGTGGGCAGGAGTGGGCACTCTAGCCTGAGTCTTGCCTAACCAATGAAACATTTAGGGACAAAAAGTTTTTTTTTTCTTTTTCTTATAGTCAGTATTTGTGCTCCTTTTTGATTGACCAGACACAAACGTCATTCGTACAGTCTAATCAAGTGGCTTAAGGTATTGCCATTTCACATAACTCATGTGACATAAGCCTTGTGAGTGTGCAAAGACCGGAAAGCTTAATTTAAATAACAGTTAATGCTTCATACGTACAGTTTGCTGTATGTATGCTGACTTTCATAAATCAGGCAATGGCTATAAGAAAATAGCTACATGCCTGAAAATGCCCATATCCACTGTTAGGGCAATAATTAGGAGGTTTCAAATAACCGGCGCTGTAATGAAACAGCCTGGAAGAGGACACAGAAAAGAACCTAATCCCCACAGTAAGTATGGTGGAGGATCTGTGATGTTGTGGGGCTGTTTTTCCTCCAAAGGCCCTGGGAACCTTGTTAGGATGCATGGCGTCATGGACTTCATGAAGTACCAGGAGATTTTAAATGAAAATCTGGCTACCTCTGCTAAGAAGCTCCAACTGGGTTGTGGTTGGATCTTCCAGCAGGACAATGATCCAAAATATATGCCCAAATCCCCACAAAATGGTTCAATGACCACAGAATCAAGCTATTGACATGGCCATCCCAGACCCCTGACCTAAACCCCATTGAAAACCTGTGGGGTGAGCTGAAGAGGAGAGTCCACAGGAGAGGATTTTGGAGGATCTGGAGAGATTCTGTATTGAGGCGTGGTCTCAGATTCCTTGCTTTGTATTCTCCAATCTCATCAAGCATTATGTGCACTCAGTGCTGTTATGTTGGCAAAGAGAGGTTGCACAAAGTACTAAATGCAGGGGTGCCAATAATTGTGACACAGGTGGTTTTATTTAAAAAATAAATAAATAAAAATTTGAATAAGGGTTTTTTATTTTTGTAGAATACATTTACTTTAATTAATGGTTAGATTTTTCTCATATTGTCAGTGTAAGGTTCAGCTAAATAACCACAAAGGCATTTTTTCATAACCTTTTTATCTTTACCATGGGTGCCAATAATTCTGGAGCTGACTGTATGTCTATTGTATAAACAAATGCTAATTAAAACACTTTATTTATGCCTTGTACCCAATAACCTTTATACATAGTGGAGAATCCGGTGCTGGGAAAACTGTAAACACCAAGAGAGTCATTCAGTACTTCGCCAGTATTGCAGCAAGTGGTGCAAAGAAGGACACATCTGCTCAAAACAAGGTTCCCATTTACTCTCATAACCACACAAGTCAGTGAATGTTATTATCTATAAGGATTTATGATATATATAATTATCCATTATTATCTATCATTTGTTGTATCTTTAAAATATTTATGAATTCATTATCTTTTCCAGGGAACTTTGGAGGATCAAATCATCCAAGCTAACCCTGCGCTGGAGGCTTTTGGCAATGCCAAGACTATCAGAAATGATAATTCCTCTAGATTTGTAGGGGAAATGTTTACCAATACACATTTATTAGTCCACCAACATTTTTTATTTGAGTAAATAACTTTAATATTTTTATTTTCAATTCTTCTCTTCAGGGCAAATTCATTAGAATTCACTTTGATACCAGAGGAAAACTGGCATCGGCTGACATTGAAACATGTGCGTTATTTCACACCTCTTTTTAAATTGCATTAAATTGTATAGAGACGTAAACATTAAAAAGAAATTAAATGCATTTCAGATGTATTAGATGCATCAGTGTATTAGTGAAACATATATTCCATAAAAAACACTGTTATTTTTCTGTTTTTTATATCTTTACCTTCACTTATGTTACTCTTATGTTTACTCTACTAAGATCTCCTGGAGAAGTCTCGTGTGACCTTTCAGCTCAAGGCAGAGAGAGATTATCACATTTTCTATCAAATGTTGTCAAACAAGAAACCAGAGATACTTGGTTAGTACATGGAATCATTTTAGAAACCACCTTTTATATCAGTTAAGATCTAGATCAAATGACCTCATATTCCTCTTTCCCACAGAGATGCTACTGGTGACACAAAACCCCTATGACTATTCATTCATCTCTCAGGGAGAAACTACAGTTGCTTCCATTGATGATGCTGAAGAGTTAATGGCAACAGATGTAAGTCCTTGTTTTAAAGCAGTTTTATATGTTTAGATTAATGACAGCTGAATAGAAATTAATATTACCTTCTTATAAACACACAACCTGATTACCTATCAGCACTTTGCCTAAGTAGAAACTTACAAGAGGTTTTTTATGATTATGTTTAGTGTGAATAAATGCTCGCAGTTGGATCCGTCCCTCGACTCCCGTCCAAGCCTGACATAAACCAGCTTTCCTGATATCTGTACTTTATTTAATTAGGTCTGTTTTGGCTATTTTAACTTCTGCTCCACTGAGACAGTGACATTTGGATGTAGTGCTACCCTCCAATTGATAGTTAAAGAAACTTTTTAAAAAACTTTTTTTTTTAAAGAGTTTTTATAGTACTGCTAGAGATTCAATAAATGTGTTAAACTCATGTTGCAGTTTTATTTGCAATGATCATAATGCAAAATTAGGGTTGTATTTATTTAGTCAAAAATCCAGTCATTGTTTTTATTTTTTTATGTGAATAGGTAAACAGTTTGACAGATTTAATCTGTAAATGTCAAAAGAAGAGAACATTTATTGACATATTAATTTATTTTTGTCACATTATTATTTCATATCTGTCACATTTATTTTAAGAATTTATATCTTTCTTATATTAATATGGTCACATGCCTTTCATTTGAATGTTTCATTCCCAGAATGCTTTTGATGTATTGGGTTTCACACAAGAGGAAAAAAACTCTGTGTACAAGCTTACTGGAGCCATTATGCACTTTGGTAACATGAAATATAAGCAGAAGCAGCGTGAAGAGCAGGCAGAAGCTGATGGAACTGAAGGTATGTATAATTCACATTGCCACAAATAATAACAGATCATTAATGCTCTATCACAATTAAATACAGAAATCTTAATTTATTTTTAGGTACTGACAAAGCTGCTTATCTGATGGGCCTGAACTCTGCTGACCTCATCAAGGGTTTGTGCCACCCAAGAGTTAAAGTAGGAAATGAGTGGGTGACCAAAGGACAAAATGTCCAACAGGTCAGGAAATCTCTATAGCATTAACCTAATGCTATAAGAAGTAAATAATTAAATATACTAAAAATAATTATTAAAAAAAATAATAATCAGTACTTCTTGCATCTTTTCCAAATCCTCATGCTGGTTCTTTCAGGTATACTATGCCATCGGTGCCCTATCCAAAGCAGTGTATGAGAAAATGTTCCTCTGGATGGTGGTGAGAATCAATCAGTCTCTGGAAACAAGGCAGCCACGCCAGTATTTCATCGGTGTATTGGACATTGCTGGTTTTGAGATTTTTGATGTGAGTGCATGAATACACAAAAACTACAGTATCCTCTAAAAGCAGTTATGACAATGTGTAATATTTTGTATGAAGCATTTAAAATGTTAATATTACTACAATAATCAGGTAGGGTTGTTAAATGAAGGCTTTTGTAAAAAGCATGCTTCTTCACTTCATACAACCATGTTGTAACTCAGTTTCACTTAGTGTGCACTTCATGCAAACACACACTGATCAGATTTCCTTTTTAGTGACTGTATTAGCCATTTGTACTTGTAATTTTCATGCTAAGTACTGGTAGGTACTATTCTTGCAATAAACTCAACTACTCCTGCAGTTTATTAGAGAATATTTTATCTAAAATGTATTTTGAGGAAACGGTTTACTATTCTGGAAGTTCCCAACTGAATTTGAGCAGAAGGATATGAAAGCTTGTTTTTTTTTAATATACCTGTGTGAGGCTGACACTCTAATATAGTCTTTGTACAATATGTACTAGATGTCTACAGTAAAAATTCTTGTGCCACTGACAAAAATTGACAAAAATGTCAATACATTCATGTGTTTACAGTTGAACACTTTCGAGCAACTCTGCATTAACTTTACAAACGAAAAACTGCAACAGTTTTTCAACCATCACATGTTTGTGCTGGAACAAGAAGAGTACAAGAAAGAAGGCATAGAGTGGGAATTCATTGACTTCGGCATGGATTTGCAAGCCTGCATTGATTTGATTGAGAAGGTGGGCCATTAGTAATTTCAAATGTTTCAAACATTAGTAGTGGAGCTTTACTCTTTGTGCCAGAGTTTTGTTTAGATATATATTGTTTAGTATTTACTCACTGCTAATGTAGTGAATTCTTCTTTTTTTTAGCCCATGGGTATCATGTCTATCCTTGAAGAGGAATGCATGTTCCCCAAGGCCACAGATACCACCTTTAAAACAAAGCTTTATGACAACCACTTGGGGAAATCAAATAACTTCCAGAAACCCAGGATTGTAAAGGGGAAGCCAGAGTCTCACTTTGCCCTGATTCACTATGCTGGTACTGTGGACTACAACATCAACAACTGGCTCGTAAAGAACAAGGATCCACTAAATGAAACTGTGGTTGGACTTTACCAAAAATCTTCACTGAAACTGCTGGCTCACCTGTTTGCAAACTATGCTAGTGTAGACGCAGGTAGGCAAAAGTGGTTTATTATTGGGTTGGCTGGCATCAGCTTTTTTTCGGGGCCATCCTAGTCTTTTTAACAATTTTTTCTCCTCTGCAATATATTCAGAGTTGGGCAGAATACTTTTAAAAAGAATTAATGGCTCATAACTGAATACACTTTTCTAAATATATTTAGTTAAAATACATAAAAAGAGTACCATATTCAGAATACATATAGAATACATTTTGAAAGTCACACTGTTCCTCATTGTTAATGGCAGTTTATTCTATTATATTAACTTGTCTTTACTTGCATTCGTAACATTAAACACAAATAATAGGATAAAAAAAATTGAGTAGACAGTAAAATATGCATGAAGCGATTTTCACATGGCGATTTTCCCTCAGATGTGTAATCGTTGGCAAATTGCTGTGGTATAAACGGTATAAAACACTTCGGGATGTGCAGTTATAGGAAAATAATCAACTCCGGGGTGGTAACGGATCATTTCATTGATTATTTTCCTATAACTGCATGCCCCGTCATGTTTTATTCCTCAATTATTGTCCTAAATCTTTTTTTTTACTGAATACTGCATTTCAAAATGTATTGCGGACTGAATACCGTTATTTGTATTCCATTACTGCTTAACCTTGTATTATTAATTATATATATAACTCTATTATATATATAGAGTTATAGAATGCAGAATGCACGACGCGTCGAACTTTGAGGCGGATGGGCTACACTGAATAGAATAGAATAGAATGCTCCTTTATTGTCACATATACAAGTACAGTACAGTGAAATTGATTCTTCACATATCC
>JAOUQW010000009.1:7392404-7409064 GCA_028565825.1 Olivaichthys viedmensis
TATTGTTGCGTGTTGCACCATGGTCCTGTAGAAACGACATTTCATTTCAATGTATACGAGGTATATGGAGAAATGACTATAAAAACCTACTTGAACTTGAACATAATTATAGGTTATTGCAGATCATTTTGATGTGTAACCCAAAACTGTAATCTCAAGACATTAACGCTATTAAAGTACAAATACAACAAAATACAGAATTAAACTACATTAAACCAAACATTTACAAGAACACGAAAAAGAAAAAAAGTCAAAACTTGAAACTGTACGTATGAAGCATTAACTGTTATTTAAATGAAGCTTTCCGGTCTTTGCACACTCACAAGGCTAATGTCACATGAGTTATGTGAAATGGCAATACGTTAAGCCACTTGATTAGACTGTTCAAATGATGTTTGTGTCTGGCCAATCAAAGAGGAGCACAAACACTAACGTGTCCCTAAATGTTTGATTGGTTGGCATCGTCCACTCCTGCCCACCCTTATCGCTGCCCGTGACCTTAACCTCTACCTCGGCATTTTATTTGGGAGGAATGTTTTGGTGTTGAGTCTGTCCCATTTGGAAGGCAGCATAACCCCAGCTTATTAATCAGTCATTTATCTTAAAGCATATTATTCAGTAACTAGGGTATGTAGTTAAGAGAATGAGGAATGTGAATCTGGACCCACCGACGAGTCCTGGGACTTTAAGGGAATAAGGACAACTGTCTTCTAAGGTTCCTTATTTCGGACAAATTGCTGTGTGTCCTTCTCCAATAGGGCAATCCCATAATTCTGTTCACCTAGGGCTGGGTGATATGACCAAAATATCATATCATGGCATTTTTTTACATTATTGATGATATTATGGTATTTGATTTTCCAAAACAACTTACATGAGGAATGTATCCCTTAAGGACAGCAACTATTGAGTTTACGTAAGTTTTTTTATCTCCATTCAGATTGTTGACTCTTTTGCACATGCTAAAAATAAATAAGAGTAAAATAATCTATAGAACACGGATCAATCAAAATACAGTATTTATACTTTTCAGGATTTTTATTACACTGAACTGTGGGGAAACAATGAAGTATTCAATTTCAAAAATTGAACATTAAAAAATATGTATGCAACCTGCAAATCTGGGTAAAATAAAAACTTCTATGCTTCTAAGTTTACGATGAAATTGGGGGGAAAAGAAACTTCCAAGTTAGCCTTTATATAAATGTTAAGTGCAAATTAAAGTATATTTTCACTTTTATTAAATAAATAAAAATCTATATGAGTAACATCTATATGTTAGTCTTTCATATTTTTTGCAATGAGCAACTGTCACATCTCCCAGGACACATGAACTTGTTTCCTAGAATCCTCAGAGTCTCACGTCCCCATTGCTTCAATACAGAACACGGACTCCAATTCCCATGATGCTTCACAAGACACATACCCTCGTTCGCAAACACACCGGACTTCTGATCGCACACCTGCATTGTGTAGTGACGATTCCGAGCCTTGTTTTGATGTTATTGACGACCCGGTTTGACTGTTAGTTTCTCGTTACTGAATCCGCCTTTGCCCCGTGATATTGTGTTTGCTGATCGCCCGACCTGTCTGTCTCTCACTTCGAGTTTTCGCCTCGCCCTTTTGTTTGACGCCTCGGTTAAATCGTTTAGTCCGCACTTACACCCGACACCTGCACTGCTGCGTGACAGCAACCTTTAATATGTAACGGGAAAAAATACCGTTGATGAAGGTGTTGCAAAACCGCATACCTTTACATGAACCTATACCAGTAAATAAGTTATACCAGCCAGCCCTAACCTGTTCTATAATTTAAAGATGATTTAAAGAGGTTGGGTAACTTCCTGCATCCTCTACCCCTCAGTGCCGCAGAACCTTACGCTGGATCTGGACACAGCACACCCGTCTTTGGCCATCAGCGACTTCGACACGAAGGTGGAGGAGGGCCGAGCACGCTCGCACGAACCTGACCTGCCACGCCGCTTCACGCGCTTCTTTGGCGTGCTGGCCACTGCGCAGTATTCCAATGGCCAGCACTACTGGGAAGTGGACGTGAGGGACAAGGGAGTGTGGTACCTTGGCGTGACGACAGCGCGCAGCAACCGAAAGGGCTTCGTTAGTCTGTCGCCGTCAGCCGGTTATTGGAGCCTGAGCCTGCACGACCGCCTCTACGCCAACGAAGAGGACGCACGCGTGCCCGTGGCCGACTACTGGAGCTCACCGCGTGTCGGCGTCTTCCTCGACTACGAGCGCGGCCACGTGGCCTTCTATGACGCTGTCACCATGAAGCGCGTCTACAGCTTTGTAGCGTACTTTGACGAGCCCGTCTCGCCCTTTTTCAGCCCCGGCAAGAACGACCCGGGCAGCCGTCTGCAGATCTGCCACTATTACTGAGCAGAGAGGAACGTAAAGGGGGAAGAAAATTTAATTTTGTGTTTTCAGAATGAGAAGTTCATGGCAGGAGAAGCTGGTTGCAAATGTGTGCCACTACTACTGAAAAGACCGTGGGAAAAAATTTATTTGAGAATGAAGCCCTTCAGTGTTTTATGTTTGTATAATGAGATTTCCTAATTTGGGCAGATCTGACAAATCAGAAAAGAACATGTAGAAGTTCCCAGGAAAGAAAATGCTTGTTTTGGCAATGTGAAGGTCATTCATGGCCCAGGCAGCTGCAGACCTGCCACTGTTACTATTGAGGATGGGGGAGGCGGGACACAGGAGGCAAAAGTTCCTGACTGCAGATTTGCTACTTTTACTGGCAGGAAAACAGAAAGAAAACCACAATTATTGTTTCTGCAATCAGAAGTTTCCATTCCTAGACGATCTTTTCTCTGGAGGCAGGTTGCCATGGTGTGGCTCAAACTCTTCTTCAGTGTTTCAGCTTCTTCAGATTCTGCAGTGTGATTTGGGTAGTGTAATGCCCGATCTCAACAAGTCAGATCTTATAACTGTTAGATTAGATGTAGCCCTATTGACATTCAGGTCAAGATGCGCTGCTTTTAGGTTTTAAGCAAATATCAACTTGCGCTGCTTATAATGTCTTGTTTCACCTCAATGTTGTCTTGTGTCCTCTTCAAATAATAATTTGACATTTTTAACAATGAACTTTAGGTTAGAAGGTTTTAAATGTAGTAAGCTATGAGCTGTTAAGAAAAAGATCTAGCGGGGTTTTAAATATTTTTAAATATTTCAATTTTGGACCTTTTTTTGTGTTAAATATATGTACATTGATAGAAATGACCTTATACTCAAGTTAGTCCAGGAGTCTGAGTTTGCACAGGCTACAGTCACATAGGCTGCTATGTAACCATAAAGATTTGGACATTTCCATAATAATTATATGACTACGGTTACGTAGAAATCCTTTTTTTTAAATCCACTTTTAAAGCCCCAAACTGGTTTGCTGAAACAGCTTCATGGCTTTTTAAGGACTGGCTCCGAGTGTGGTACCAGAGAGCGTGGGAAAAGTGTTTATTGCTTAGGGATGGGCGTGGTCATTTGAATATCCAGATCTTAGTGTTTTGTTTATGTAATCAAGTATTCAAATAAGGCTTGTGTAATGCAAAATAAAAATGAATGAAATCTTTCTTAAACTACTTTCAATAAGGTGTGTGCTGTAGAACCACAAGCAGCTGATAATGTTGGGACCCAAGCAGCTGATATTGCACCTCATGTCAAGCAAAATGGCCACTTCTAAGCAGAGCTTTGCATATGGAAATGCTTAACTATGCCAGCTTCTTCTGTGCTGGCTGAGAATTTTTTTCTCTACAGAGGGACTGGGTGTTAATTGTCTCTGTAGTTTGTCATGCCTGAATATTTGGATAATGTAGTGTTCGATTAACAGAACCATGTGAAAAGACAGGCTTCAAGTCCAGGTTCAGCTTGGAACAGTTACATCGTAGTTAGGGCTGCATGCAATAAACAAATGTTAAACCTTATGGTTTTCCTTTTTATTCATAACAATGTAAAAGATTTTTGGGGGTACTCGAATAGCAAAAGTTATAAAATGCCCATCCCTAGTGTTGCTGCTTTTTACTGAGGGGAGCCGTGCAGTAGTGATGTGTGAGGACCTTTGGTGGTGCAGCACCAAGGACTGGCCTGCTGGATGCAGCACACACATTATGTAAATGCGAAACTTGTAAATGGAAGATACATTCATTCATCTCGTGCTAAAAGTCTTTGATCAACGGTCTGACATTTCTTAAGAGCCTGTGATCTGTTTTCATTTGTTTTATACCTTTTTTTAAACTTTCATTTTATATATTTGGCTTTGTTTTTTAAAATGTGATTGTATTTAAGGTACAGCAGACAACACATCAATAGCTATTATATTTAAAGAACAAATAGTTGTTTTTTTTGTGCGTGTGTCTGCCTCACTGCTTGTAATTCAAACTTTGTCTGGATGTAATTTCCTTTCTGTTACATTCATGTAATAAATGTCTTATAATAATGTTAATATTCATTCTCTTTTTTCTTATAATGATGTTAATGTGCGTGATTTGTTACTGTACCAATTACTGCAGCAGGCCATAGTCTTTATTTTCTGCAGTACTACACAGACGGTTAAATGAGGATCTTCTCTTCCTTAACTATAGTAACACCGCTTTGGGCTTCTACTAAGATGAGGTCCAGTGTTCGTTTAAAAAGATAAATCAGTGAGGCTTAGTTTGATTGGTAGCTTGTAGAATGCGTGTGTGTGTAAGAACTGTTCTGAGCCACAGAGCGACGAAGGGGTGTTTGAATTAACTTTTTATATTTACAGTTTTTAATTACACAGTTATAATTGATCAGCAACCTGAACAAACTGATGATTTCATGTGCTATACATGATCCTTTTTTATTACTGAATGATTTTTAGTTCATTAAATCATCAGCTGGTCTGAGCACTAGTTTATGTACTAAAAAGAGTTAGTGATGATTATTGATGATCAGTCAGGGTGTGTGTTGGGCATCTCAGAGACGAGGTTCAGCCACTTTGTTCTCTATATTTGCTAATGTAGAAATATTGAAGATAGAAACTGATTCTGGATCAGTCGCTTTGTCCCAAATGCTTGAATTCATGTCTGCTTGGTGTTCTAACTAGAACATCAACCATTTTACATTCTACAACGGATAGAAGCCATTCCCATAAAGCACTGCAAGCATACATCAGCTTTATAACTGAGAGATGATCATAAGCAGTGAGTACAATATGTAATGGAATAAAGCGTAAAGTTAGCTACAGTATCAGCAACATGTTTAGCATTCCTGTGCGCTTGGTCAGACTGAGTCATGTGTGTTAATGCATCTTATAAGTGGAGTCCCAAACACCATGTTTTTGCAAGCTTTTTTAATAACTCAACTCTGAATAAATTCTATTATTTTGTCACACACTAGTGTTTGGGATGCACCCATTGACCTCCAGTTCTGGGGGAAACCATCCTCTGCACTTTGATTTCCTTACTCTAGCGCACATGGTTCAACTCATCGGCTATTTATGAAGCTCTAAATCTGGTGTGTCGGCGTCCCAGAAGACTGATGGACAAGCCACAGGTTTGGACTTTTCTACCTACAAACACACGTAGCTAATTAAAAATCTGTCGATATTGGTTTAGTTGTGTTAGAAACTGGAAGAGAGCAAAAATTGTGACCTGCCTGGGGGCAACCAAGGACTGGAGGCCTGAGCAGCATGGAAAACACAAATGTGCACAACACACTGAACCACTGCTCTGAGACGTCTGACATGTGACTACATAAATACAGACGTACTCATTTAGAAGTAATAGGTGTAACAAAACTGATTAAAAACATTTTAGGCACTGGCCAAAGATGACACAGTCTTACAACTATTTCATTGTAGCAGTATAATATGACCAGAGTGCTGGTAATCGACATGCAAAACAATTCCCGCATGGATAGAGAGATGCACTTTCACCGTTTAACTGCTGTCCATAAACCTCCTGCATTGTAACAGACACGGTCATTAAGCAACGGCTACACACACAATGCGCTCACCCTATGCTACCTTTACCTCACACATCCATTCAATATGGATGTAAGTAATGATAATGAATTTCAATTATGACCTAAACAGCACCTTATACCTTTATGACAAATGGATGAGGTCCACAAAAGAAAACGAAACAAACAAAAAGTACAAAAACAAATACATTTTTGAAAGCTTTGGCTGTTGGGAATTGTGCAAAGCACTTCCAAAAACACCCAAAACAGAAATCAAAGTCTGTACAAAACATTTTTAAAAAAGTTTTTTTTTTTTTTTCAAATGAAATACTGATTTAAAAAAAAAGGTGGCCTTTTCATCTGCCACACTAATATCACAATGATGTACCAGTAGTATTAATGAAAATGATTATATACAGAGAAAGATATTCTAGATATGGGACTCGATATAGGGGTTATATGTTCAAACGTGATTGTGATGTGATTAACACAACATTTATCTGAACCATTTTGTCTTTTTTCCCCCCTTTGTTTCGCCACAGGTTCTTTTTTTTTTTATAGAATAGCATGACACATTTTAAATAGAAAAATAAATCAGGTCCTTAGTACAGTAATGCACTCATTTACTTTTAACACTATGTCTGTACAGCAGAAGAGTTACGCCAGATTAGTGGTAAACAGTGACATTAAACGTGATCATGAAAAGTCAAAGTGATACATTTACAGATTACATATATATTCTTATATATACACACATATGCATATTTACAGATGTCTATGCGCATAGATACAAATACACAGCCATAAAAATCCACAACTGGTGTTTGCAGTCAGAAGACATTATAAGTGGTTTGTGAGAGACTGGAGAAAAAGAAGCTATTAGAGATTTCAGTTCTAATTTCATTACTGATCTAAGAAACTAGTGAATCCTCAGTAAGGTTAAGACACTGGATTTATAAAATGGCTTAACCTTCCATAAAGCCTGTATTAATAAATAATTATAATTGTGTAATTATAACTTTGTAATTTGGTAATAGTGCTTTGGGAGCAGTTTATGAACTCAAATAATTCCTCATAAAATGCTGATATAATTAATTCCTTAATGACATAAGTGTCGCTATTTATTGCAAGTGTCTGAATTACTGATCTGTTCTTTTTTTGAATTTTCAAAATGAAGATGCTGTAACGTATATGTGCTTATGTACCTGTTCTGTAATTAGGTTTAACTTAAATGTTTACAAGCCATCATGGAATTAATTATAGTACTTTACAAAAGTACTTTTATAGTAGCTTTATGAGCCATTTTAAAGTTAATAAAAATGCCTATTGTTACCAAATTACATACAATTATAATACTAGTTTTATGATTACGGGCTTTAGAAAAAGCACTCTGTAAAATACACAACTCCTTCTCAATTTTACCCATTACTTATCAAGTTAGAGGTTATTAATTACTGTAAAACATGTGCTTATTGATACCACTCTTCCACATCCACTCTAAACAATCATAAGGTCTGGTTCACCATTATAAATAAAAAAAAGTATTTTTTGGGAGCATTGCACTGTGAAAGAAAGGTGCTCTCGTGCTTTCTGCTCGTCCTCCGTAGTTTGGTTAAGGGGTTTGAGCCGAGCTGAACGTGCAAAACTGTAGAAGAGGGAAAGCAGGAGAGATGGACGGAGGACTACTGCAGGTAGCGGTAAACTTTGAAGCAGTGGTTCCCCGAGTCGGCGACGACCACGTGGCCTTCGGAAGTGAGCGCCAAACCCTGCGGCCCATACAGTGGGTCTGCACTCGTGTTGATGTAGGACAGGAAGGAGCCTGAGCAGTCAAACACCTGAGAAAAGAAAGAAATCACACATTAGGAATGTGCCAATAATACATTTTATATCAAGATAATTGCCTATACTTTTATCACAATTTTTGCCAACACATTAAAAAAAACTATTGTTACTTCTTGTTGCTGAACCATTAACCAGCTCTGTTACCTTTACAATGTTGTATTCAAGATTTTATTTCAATGCTACTGTTTTTCAGACTATAGTTTCTAGTTTTCTAGGTCTTTCAATAACTACCCCAACACTGATTTTGTGTGTTTAACTTCATAGTACATTGTAGAACTGATTATTATCACATGCTAGTTGGGGCACTGACAAGCACACAATTTGAAAGAGTCACAATTATGTGCACTGAAAATACATTATTTGCATTTTGAACTGATGCTTTTAGCCTTGAGCTTTCATTATAGAGCCCAACCCTTATATCTTTAGTCAATGCTCCATTATTAGACACATAGCATTTTTAAGACTATATGTAGTGTGTGACACTGGAATAAAATGACCTGTATCCTGCTATTGCCCCAGTCTGCTACAATGATGTTTCCATTTGCATCAACAGCCACTCCTGTCGGGGCATTAAACTGGCCATTTCCTTCACCATGTGAACCAAATTTAAAGAGGAACTCGCCATCCGCACTAAACACCTGAGTGAAGAGTAGAAATGTAATTACCACATTGAAACTCAAACCACAATCACAGATATGTCCAACAGCTTCAGGAAAAGCTTCATATTACCAAACTGGTATTGACCGCGTGCATGTGCAGTGTTTATGAATGAAAACACTGAGTAAAAAATATTATCTGAAATGAGCTTAGGCATACCTTAACCGAGTGGTTATGAAAGTCGGTTACTATGATTTCGTTCTTGTTGTTGACAGCCACAAAATGTGGACCTGAAGAGAAATATGGAGTAAGATGGAAGGAAACGGGACACTGATGATGTCACATGATCTGACAGGAAAGAGTGATGAAGAATAATCTGAAGATATAATACATCAGTAATAATATTTGGCACTTGGCATTTCCTAAATCAGTAGATTTAATCAATGTAAAATCACAGTGAAAACAATAATTATGATACATTTATTTGCTACCCTTCAAATAGATCACATGATTCTACAATGTACATGTCAGTATATGAGAACATATTAAATTTGAGATACCACATGTATCAGGTGATTATAATTAAAACCAAGTAAAAAAAAAAAACTAAAAAAAAAACATGATTGCACTCTGATCATAAATTTTAATTCAGATTTCAGTATTTTGGGACGAATGTTAAGCACAACACGACACGTCGCACTGCGCTCCATACTTACTGAACCCAGGGCCAGATTTACTAAGCTTTTGCTCCTGTGCAAAGTATGAACCACTTTTTTCTAAAAGGAATAAGGCACAAAAACACAAACAAGGGGTCAGAAATGAGAGACAAAAAACAGGCAAGCAGAAGGGCTTCTGCCAAAATATGCCAAGTGGTTGAGTGAACAGAGGGAGAAAAAGCTCGATTTTCATATCTGCACACCAAATATATGTGTGAGAAAGCCATCAGAGGGAGGAAGGGAGCAGCATGACACATCCACGTGCACTTCCCCAGTTACAGTTAGGAAAAATGGACAGTAAAAGAAAAAGAAAAAAAGTGAGCAGAATAAAAAATAAAAAAAAGGTGTTAAGTGGGTCAGCAAAGGTGGGAAATGCTTTAGGTTTCTTTGTCCTCTCCGTTCAAAAATCCAGCAGTGAAACAAAGTTCCCATTTGCATCATAGACAGACTTACAGCTCTTTTATGGCAAAAGCCAAAAGCAGTAATGATTCACAGACTTATAAATAACATGAGATATACAAGAATATTTTTGAATAACAGAGAGGAGGGCAGGACAGAGGCACTTCTACATTCCTTTACACACTGGAACTGAAGCCTGTGTAAATCTGGCCACTAAAATGCTTTCGATCTATTAATTAATCTTAGTATGCAATATTGTCATAAAATGGCCTGGTCAAAGCTTGCACTTCATAATCTAAAGGTTTTTTTTTTTTTTTTCAGATTAAAGTTTGTCTTGGGATAAATTATGCTGTAATTTGGGATATTTATTTTGATTTATTAAATGTATTTTCATGGATATATGCATAACCTGTGTAGAAAAAATCTAACAATATCTTAGAAACACAATATCTTGATACATAGCATATAATTATATAATTGGTTTTATTGAAGGACTTATAAAATCGTACAGCATGTTTGGGATTTCTGCAGGATGTTTTGAATCTTACGGAAACCCGTTTTAATAATAAATATAGTTATTTGGTCTATACAGCATCTCCAAATGGATCTTAAAGAATAGTAAGTATTCTAGTAGCATCGTTTTTTACAGGGCTGTTTGTTTTGTGTGAAGCTGGTGTTCAAGGCTATAACCAGATCAAGCACTGGTTGAAAATGGTTTGTGAATTAGGCTGGATATTAGAAAACGAGCAGTCAACACAACACACAACAAAAGCATTAATCATTAAAATAACTGATGTAAAACTGCACACAAAAATGTTGTTCCATATTTAACCATGCTGAGAACTGCAACAATAAACCTCGTTACACTCCATAAGCCCACAGAATCTGCCGTCTTTAAAGATTTTGAGTCAGTACCTGCAAACTGTCTGTCCAATGAGCCCCTTGCCCCAAACTTGGTGACTAGTTTCCCATTGGACTGGAAGATGAAGACGCAGCAAGCCTTGTTATCAACGGCGATGATGTGGCCGTTACGATCCACTGCTACGCCCTTCGGCCCCATCAGCCTCCCAGCGCCGATCTTATTCTGAGCAGAGTGGGAGGGACGTCATATAACGTACGTAAGAATAAACAGGAACCTATTCTTTTGAGCCACGGTCATTGTTTTTTTGGGACATTATTTCACTTAGGAAGGTGTGACATGGTGTGCGCTCTTGTGTGTGGATGTTCTGCCCATTTAGTAGGTCTGATGAGCAGAGACCTGCAATTGGTTGTAGCAATGTGCATTATAACATTTAAGAGAAAAAGACCATGCACTTGTGGTTGGGGCCTACTAACCAGACCAACCCAACTCTTCCCTCAGCCAGCTGGCCTAAGTAAATCTTTTAGCAAGTAATCTCTGTAAATCAACCCACACATAGGGGGTTGAGTATCCTATTTTGGTTATTCTCATTTACTCCCTGGCTATGTTTAGACATATGACACATGCTTAGTCGATTGTACTTGTACTTAATGATAGGTTGCGTTTTAATTTCTAGTTTATTTTTAAGCATTTATTTTTAAGTCATTCCCGTTCCTTGTAAATCACACAGATGGGTTCTTCCTGGGTGATAAGCAAAGAAAATAAACAAACAATACCCATGTCTGGCATTCATGCTTTGGCTACTTAACCTTTATGTATGGGGTCATGCTAACACTTAGACTTTCGAGGTCTGTAAACGCATACATTCCTTTAATGTCAAGTCCGTTATAATCCAAACAGTATTAACATATATACAAACTACCCCTCTATATGCTATATAAATTCAATTTAATAATAAAACTCTTTAAGTATTGATCACAAGACATGTGTTAGCTGGGGTTGGGGGAACGGGCACTAATGATCTAATAACTGAACTCTAAATCTTTCATTGTTGTATGCTGTAATATTGTCAGAAATAATGATCTTGATATCTATTATAGACAACATTTTTCCTTTTATTTATTCTTGTGTCCTCGTGGTCTTTTTTGTAGTCACCCAGTCCTCCTTACCTTAAACTTCCCTTCTGAGGAGAAGAGGCTTATCCATCGATTATCATAATCAGCTACTATGATGTCTCCATTCATGTCTACAGTCACTCCTGTTGGTCGCTGCAGCTGCCCTGGTGAGCGGCCTCGCACTCCGAACCTCAGCTTAAACTGTCCATCATTAGTAAACACCTACACAGAAGAAAATATGGTATAGCAAAATTAGGACCTGATGTCCAAATTCTTCTTAAAGTACCTAGTGTGTGTAGCACCAGGCTTTCCCTGACGTCCCTTTACACTTTGCATGTCAACAACTTTGAAACAAACACTAATCTCCATTTGATTGCAATTTATAACTAACTCTCTTGTTCTGTTCAACTGATGTCGTATTTGCCTATGCAATATATTTTTATTTTATAACAATGCAATTGTAAAATAATTTTTACAATAATTAAGACCCAATCTTTTATCCCAATGTCTTATCTTGGTCTCATGTTCTAGCAATATGAACAACATTTCTGGAAAAAGACACAAAACCTCACCACATACTTGGGGACCCTCCTGATGGCAGGTCTGTGTGCATCAGGATTATTATAGTTAACAAAAACTAAAATGACCAAAAACATTTTCATGAACTGAAATAAAACACACTAAAATTAAATAAAAAACTAAACAAAAACAAGAAATATTGCCTCAGAAACTAACTGAAATTAAATACAAAGCAGACATGAATTATTTTATTTTTTTAGTGCATTATTTGCATGACTTGAGTTCTAGTTTAGTGTGGAAAATGTCAGGGGGCAGGAACAGAGTAAGTGCCTATTCCAAGGATGTCACACAATTACACAATGTACAGTAACTATTCATGCACTCCTCTCTAATGATTTATGCATACTTCTCTAATAAAAACTAAAATAAAATATCTTTAAAAATGTCATTTCAACTTAGTGGAGGTGATGTGATGGACCTTTTTGTTCCATATGTACAGAGACAGTTTGTCATTGTCAGGTCAAAATAACCTTATTATAAGCTCTATAATATAAAATTGATTTTAATGTTCATTGGAGAAAGCACAAGGTTTGATTTCAGGAAAAAATTGTTTTTATTAATTCTAGTAAAAGTATGTAATTGTGTCATTTAGACCCTAACAGGACATAAGGGTTGACTAATAAACTGGACTCACCTGTATGCACTGGTTGTTGCTGTCTGCCACTACGACTCTGCCATTGCTCGAGGTGGAGATGCCTTGAAGATTGGTGAACTCGCCCTTCTCCCTGCCTCTTGTGCCTATGACACATACAGTCCACTGCTGATCAATTATGAAAAGCAATGCAATTCTTATTTATATTTATATTTCACAAACTAGATTAAATCATTCTTCACTAATTTAAGTCAATACATGTTATTATTTACAGAAATACAGAATAAGTGCAGAAGCTGAAGTAACAATAACATATATGCAAATGTACTAATTGATTCAAAAGACAATGCATCACCATTTGACTGAAATATACAGTATCAATGCATCTTGAAATAACTTGAGCAAATGGTGTGTAATCTAGCTCCTATAGGGATTTTTCACTGGATCTCAGTGGTCTTACCTACTCTGTAGATAAGCTCATCCTCAATGGGATTCTCTTTCTTCTTAGTGGTACTGTACATGCTGGAGGGCCTTCGCACAGCTTTCTGCCTGATGTGTCCTCCACTTCCGCTGGGAGACTTCACTCTCCTCTTCACGTCTTCAGGAGACTGGGGTACATCGCTGGGCTTCACAGCGCGCAGTCTGAATGGACTCCCTCTCACAGATTGGCCATATAGCTTCAGCGCGAAAGAATACTCTCCCTCGCTCCTCAGAGTGTAGCCCACTTCATATGTGCCATTTTTATTGTCCACTACCTCCACCTCAGCTGCTTTGCCTCCATCTGGTACTGCGATCTCCGCTTTCAGAAGCGCGTTTCCACTTCGCACCAGTTCTCCGTCCTTGTCCTTGGTGGTGACGGTGATGGTGCTGTGCTGGCCGATGACACCGTGCCTCAGGCCCTCTCCAGTAGCCACACTGGTGTGTCCGACGGCACTAGTGGTGATCAGGACGCCCAGGTTCTGGATGGAGCGCCGCAGGCCCTCGGTCTCCAGCCGGCACTGCAGGTGACTGTTCTCATGCGGCCGCTCGGGAAAAGTGTGGTGCGCCAGGGCACCTGCACGCTCCCCCATCTGCTTCTGCACGAGCAGTACCTCAGCGGCACCCCCATGGTTCAGCGCCTGTTCTGTGAAGCTGCAGCTGCTCTCAATATGTTCTTTAGCCTGCTGCAGAGACAACAGCTGGGACTGCAGCACCTATTACACACATCCCAGAGGCAAGAGAGACAACTTGATGCATTTCTCAAACATTCCACAAGAGGGAACTCTAGCAGTTTTTTCCACATTCACGTTATCTGTTTACAACAGTATCTAATTGATATGACCGACAAACAATTAGTCAGCCCACCTCTACCCCATCCTCCACTGGAAAGGGACCACCATAGGACCACTGCTGATCAGATATTATATGGGTGCTGGATCATTCTTAGCAATGACAGTTTAGTCTTGATGACAGTTTAGTGCAAGTCCATTTTGCGCGGCTACATTAACTAAACTTCACGTTTGTTAAAACAGGATTAAGCCATTAATTCTGGTTGTAGGAAAACCTGGATGTTCACCTTCTGCTTTGAGCTGCAAATGTTCTCTAGGTCGGCGATGAGCGCAGCCTTGCGTTGGTGCAGTACTCGCTCAAGCTCCTCAAACGTGCAGCTGATCTCATTCACCGCTTCAGTCTTCCGCTCCATCAGCTGCCTGGAGATCTCATTCACCAGTTCAATAGCTGCTGTGAGCTGAGGCAACCTAAAGGTATAGTAATAGAATTTACAGGTGTATGGTCTTTAAAATACAGGTGTAGGCGTTAAATGTTTACAATTACTTTTGGCATAGAAGTAGCAGACGTACTTCGATTTGGAAATCAATTATTAAATCAATCACTCTTGAGTTTAATAATTTATTCACACTGCTGTGCATCAGTTTTCCTTTGTAGGAAAAATAAACTGCAATAAAGGTTGAAAATCTGGCACTTTCTATGATTTTGAGGGCTTGAAACAAGAAAGGTGTAATTCAAATTTGACAAACATTACAGGAATGCTAAAACAAACTTTAAGCATGTATTAAGTCTTTTAAGTTTGGATACTTAATTCAAAACTGGCTGAAGATTCATATGTGCTTTTGATACCACACAGATCTCCAAGAGATTTTATTTGATATCTGAAACTGTTATTCGCCCAAAACTTATGGTACATTCCTCTGTTCCAAGCCCTCCATTTGGCTGTAAAGAAGAGTGCTACCTGTTGCGAATGGCATCCAGCTGAGTCTTCAGTGCTGCTTTGTGCTGTTCCAGGACGTCCCTCAGAGGAACAGTGACATGTTCTCTGTGCTCCCCCTCTGTGCAGTCCAAACACATGGCTGTTTCACATGACTCACAGTAAAACTCCATCACCTGCAGAGGAAACCAATCACACCATCATGGCAAACTGATCCAAGGTGAAGGGAACACTGAACAACATACACTAGCATGATTGCCCCATCAGAAGCAGTAGTAATATAACTATTTATGGAGCAATTTTCACCCCCATATAGCTATAAGGAGCGTCCAGGTTTTATGTTTGAGCCAAATATTAGTGTTTCATGTCCACATTCAAATTCAAGGTGTCGCGTAAGAGTTTGGGTCTGGGCTTTAGTGAGATATTCTTAGTTTCTCCAGTGACCTGCTTTTTCATGTTTAGGGTCATGAGAAGTGAGTGTATCCGTATTTTAGGGTCTAAATACAAGCTTCAGTGTCTCATGTTGGTCTAAGTAGTTGTTGTTTTTTGCATCAGCTGAACTGGTCTTATGGCTTTACCATTAAACATTGTTGTTCTGGTGCTGGAATCCTCATTCATGTTAATCGGCTTCAGAATCTCCCAAATCGCTATTAAACTAAATTTACCTTGTTGTGTTAATTTTATGGCCAAATCGCACAACCACAAGCACGAGTACTATCATCCAGAATGGCAACCAGCAGTGACTAGGCTGCTGCAAGCTACCTAGCTATATCCTGTAATTAGTGCAGGGCAAGAGAGAGCAATGGACATTCAAAATGCATGCACACAACACTTTCATTCCTTAATCTTTCCAGTTTTCTGAGTGTTCCCAAATTTTTCCTATCAGATCTTGAGCGGTAAGAGGCTTACCTTGCCCTCGTGATTTGGGCAGGAAAGAGGTTTCCCAGCGGCGGCTGCGCTCACCGACTCCAGCACATTGCAGGCCTCGGGACGGGTACATTCTGGATCCCTCTGCAGCACCTCCATCAGATTGGTGATAAAGAAGTTATTCTGCAGTGCTGCTACACCCTTTTCAGGCAGGATGGAGGTCTGTCGGCACACCGGACACGACAGGGTCAGTGACTGGGGCGGGATGTAGTTCTGTAAGCACCTGTGAGAAAGAGAGGCCAGAGAGAACACAGAGAAGGAGCAATGAAGAGATAAGTGAAAAATAGATGGGTGTGTAAAGGGTGTGAAAAGGCACATTAGTAGGGAGTAAAGCACAAGTAAGACCAGGAGTAGAGAAGGAGATTTAGCATGTGCGCGACCCTCCTAGGCATTGGCAACCACAAGGGAAGCCCATGTTCTAGCAATGAAAGTGAGTGCAATTGCTGGTAGGACACAAAGCACTAGTAAACTTGACCACTGCCCATTAGAAGAAGCAAAAATATTTCAAATACAACTCTAGGATGTTCCTCTAATAAACCATGTCACTCCACAAGCATGACTCAAAATACAACCTACGGACAATGGAATAAAGAACAAACATGATTACACGTAATCTGACTGAAGCCAATCAGATCTCATGCAGCAAAACCAGTGATCATTCCAGCTATAATTATATGAACAGAGATGTTAATTTAATACATGATTACCATTAATAATAGAAAGCTCCTTTATTGTCACATATACATATACAAGTACAGTACAGTGAAATTGATTCTTCGCATATCCAGCATGTTGGTATGTTGGTAAGCTGGGATCAGAGCGCAGGGTCAGCCATGATACAGCGCCCCTGGAGCAGGGAGGGTTAAGGGCCTCGCTCAAGGGCCCAACAGT
>JAOUQW010000009.1:7442762-7457908 GCA_028565825.1 Olivaichthys viedmensis
GCCACACGATTGGCTGATTAGATAATTGCATGAATGAGAAGGTGTACATGTTCCTAATAAAGTGCTCGGTGAGTGTACGCCGCCTTCTCTTTCACTTACTGTAAACCTAGCACTTACAAACCTAATAATGATTTATTTTCCAATAAAGAAAAGTGACATGTAGTTTAACATATAGGAGTTGCAAAACTACTATAAGACTTACCCGTATGGCTCGCTCAAACTTCTCACAGAAAGAGTGGAAGATGGAGCAGCATTCCTCCAGCTTAAAGCTAGCTGGGTCTTCACAGAAATACTCAGCCACTGAGTGACTGATAGAGTCCAACTCCCTAAGGGAGGCCTCCATGTCTGCAAGCTGACTCGTGGCCATCTACAGAAAGAATAAAGCCCGTCATCATATATTTTCTTCAGATTTTACAACATAACTACTAAAGTGAACAGCGCAGTCTTCACCTGTAGAAATTCCTCCATTTGATGTTGCAGATCAGGCCATTTGCTGGCATAGGCCTTTGCTTCTCGAATTTTTTCAATTTCTCTTTTAAAGTCCGTTTCCACTTCCTGTTTTTGAATCCTGTAAAAACATGCAGAGTGTTGAGTGTTTCAGCTTATTTTAACTGTATGAATTACTTGAACTACTGTCAAGTTACAGTTACCTTGAAGCTTCTCCAATGTGTTGAAGCTGTTCTGGAAAGTGTAACAAGCCGCTATCAATCTGCTGAGCTTGCTGTAGTTGAGAGATGGTGGCACAGGATGAGGAGTAAAGATACAAACCCACTGAAGTGAATTTTAAATTAAATATTAGGTTATTTCAGCGAGGATGTATTACCATAGCCACATAGTGCATAAGGTTCATGCCAGGTTTGTTAGCTTTGGTGTCCACTAGTCTCAGCAGAGAAGCCATCCTGAAACCTATAGCGCGACCAGCATAGCCATCCTGAAAAATCCCAGACAGAAACACAACAGTTTTAAATTAAGAGATGAGGTTCAAAGCCATCAACAAGTTACACAGAGTGCTCATAGTGATCCTTATTAATTCTGATATGATGCGGTTGGGAAACTACACCCCATCTTGGAGGCAGTTCGAGATTCATTGAATTAACCCCCTACACCTTCACACAAGTTGTATATTCCAACAGGTCATGCACCACGTGACTGGTCTGTGGTATAAAACAGGCAGGCCAGCAATTCTATCATCAGTTTTTGTTCAATCGAGTGTTGTTTTGGGCAAAACTAATGACCTTAGGGACTTTGAATGTGGCAGTATTAGAAGTTAGGAGTAGACATGTTGGTTCCATACAGCTGTCGACCTGGACTTTTTAAACGCACAAACCATTTCAAGGTTTACGATCTTGGATTTAAAAAATAAATAAATAAAATAGTGGATAAAAACAGCTTGTGGATCAGAGGGGTCAAAGAATCATGGCTAGAACTGTGCAAGCAAAAGAGGGGTCACAACCAGGCAAACTGCATCCAAATTCCACATTGGTGTACGGAATATCCTCTCAAAATGATACCCACTGAAGTATGTGTTTGAACAGAATGGTGTACCTGAACATTGTTGCTGACAAACCTAATTCCTTCATCGCTACACTCGGACAGACACCGCCAGTATGAAAATACACAAGACGAATCATCATTATCCGTATGGTTTGAGGAACATGACAGCAAGATTTCATTGCTTTAGTGGCCTGTACAGTCCCCAGATCTCAACCCCATTGAGCATATTTGGGTGCCAAGGACTGTTTGCAGCAAGACTATACAGCTGTCCCAAGTTGTAGTAACTGCACAACACGGTCATTTTTGCACGGTACAACATTCCTGCACAAAGCATCCAGCATCTTGTAGAATCCATGCCATTCAGAAGGCAAAGGGAGGCTTATTATACTAGTAGATAGATGTACCTAATAAACTGGGAATGTAGAAGAGATAAAATAAATATATATATATATATATATATATATATATCTTTTGCTAAAGAGGACTGGAATTAAGAAGTAAATTGGAGTGAGGTTGTAAAGAGCTGACTCACAGCGTTCATGTAGTTTCCAGCTTTAAGTACCAGTCTGATAATAGAATGAAGATCATCACATTCCAGCAGCTCTGATTGTAAGAAAGAGGGGGGGGGGGCATCAATAAGCAGATGGAAGAAAATTCACAGTCTTCCATTAATATTTTGCTTTTAAAATAAATTTGTCAAGATAGGAAAAATAAATAAATAAATTGCATTTACACAATTTTTGGTTAAATCATCAGAACTGAATTATTTTGAGCTGTGGAATGTCAAAAGATTATGAGAAAAGTCAGTTTAACATAAATAATAGCTAATGAATAACATGGAATAAGTAACAGAGAATGGCGAGAGCACAGTACCATTAGCTGCTGCAGTCATGATGGAAATTGATTTTTTTGTCCCCTCTATAAAGGGTATGAACTCCTCCCTGAAGAGCAGGCTCTTCAGTCTTTCTTCATATCTGCAAACACACAATCTATCAACAACTCAAACTGGCCACATCTCTGTAGGACTGCAGTGTGGGGCTTTAAACCCTAATAAATACAAAATGAAGAAAAATCGGTGAAAAAACAGCTTCTCAGATAGTGAATTGTCAATTATTGGCCATGATAATTGTTAGTCCTTTGCCAATTTTAGAGCCATAAAACTCACCCGGGAACTTTAACCAGCATCAGGAAAAAGCGGTCCGCCTCTGCCAGCTGAGACATGTCATCATGGAATGACAACAGCTTCTTCACCTGCAAAATACCCCCCAACTCTTAGATCATGTTTACTTCCTAGCAATGACAGTCCTGTTGAGCCATTTTATAGCAATACAATTGTAAAAGTGATTTTTAAATACCAAATGCACTGTATGTTTATTTAAATTTTTACTGCAATTAAGAGATGGAGGTCATGTGACGGGCACAAAAACCTAATTTTTGTTTTAAATTTACAAAAACATCTCTATTCATTATTTTTATTTAATATTATAGTCATTATATCATTATTTCACAAGGTCAAAATGACCGGAACACAATTTTTGCAATAAAAGTAAAATGTTAAAGAATGTTTTTAGTATTGTTCCACTTTCCGTAGAAATTTTAATTCAACAGAATAATAAAAGATAAATGTCATCTTATAACTGTCTGGATACAAATGGCCTAATCTTAGATTAAACTACAAAGTGATTATTTTCCATTCTGTCCGACCTTAATTTGTGTCCAGACAACTGCAAGTGATCATTACAGGTAATGTGGGAATAATACTTGGTCAATGCTACAAGACAATTATACAATTTATATAGTGTACCTCCACATCATCAGGCAGCACCTTGCTGAGCTCTCTCAGTCCGCCAGCAGCAAATAGCAGGTTTCCCTCCCTGATATCCTCAACAACGTCCTGCATCGGCCTGCAGAAGGAGCCAAAGCACAAAATGAGGGTCATGACATCTTGCGCACATGAGAAAATAGTTCTCATTTTATATTCTTCACATTTACGTTGCCACCATGATGACAATATCATGAGATGATGTTCATAAAAGGTTAATTTCATGTTAATATGATGTCGTCCACAGAGTCTTTTATCACAGCAGAGTCAATATTTCAGCTCAAGCCCATGTGTGGTAGTGTGACATTACAATATGATTTGGCCACCTGGATATACAAAACATTACATGTCAGAGCACAATGCTGAAACCCCAAAATAAAGAGCAACTATAACAAATCTAGAAACACATGCCCTGCACCCACAATGACGGATTGGCTGGCGTATCTTGACAGCGAAATTAACTGGGACAACTCAAAAGCATTGCGGTGTTTAGAGCATAGTCAAAGCGATGACCATTCTAAATTCTAATCACTTTCTTGGAAATTCCCACGAAAATGGAAAAGAAAAAGTAAATGTTCTTTATGTATGTAAGCCCTAGTCCAAGAAATTATTTGCATCTCTAACACATAAGAAAACAAAACAACTCAGTCTTCAATTAAGCAGCAACTCTTCTGAGGAAATGCTCGAGGTCTAAGGCATGATTGAGCTGTGGTTATTCAGCTAATGGGTAGAACAAATATGATCCACTTGTGTTCAAAACCTCACCTCCTAAACTGCTTCAGAAGAATCCCAATATTCATACTTTTCTTCGAGTTGAGGATTGAAACCTGTCAAAAATAAAAAATAAAATAAATAACCCAGGTAAAAATGAGTAATTAGTAAATTAAACCTGCACGTGTTATTTGTCATTCCCTCATTTGGATAAAGGCTTGTGCAAAAAAAGGGGAATTCTTAAAGGACACTTACCGCCAGTTACTACAATAAAGTAGGAACATGAGGGGGGGGAGCAAATACATTTCATTGTATAATAGCACACATCTCTGCAGTTCCCATTGTTAGAAACATTAATCAACCTGTGTCACTTCTGCCTTGCAGAGAAAACTGTTCCCTATACACCAACTCAAACACAACAGAAACGTTGTGTAAAACGAATTTGGTTACTCCCTCAACTGTAGTGGATGAAATGTAAACAGGCGTATAAAGTTCTGCTGTCCAGTAATAAAGTCTCTATTTGAGCATCAAGAGGATCAAAACTTGTATGAGGAAAAAACATAACGAAAAGCTTATTATAAATAATTATTAAACAAAGAATAACTGGATGTTACTGTCCGACTGTATTCAAGTAGTCTGTCCCATAACAAACTGATTATTATATTAAAACACAGTTAAAAAACAGCACAAGCCATCATTAATGTTTATATGCATCAGCCAAAACATGCAAACTGGTTTGATATCGCCAAAGTTTTAGATGTCATCTAAACTTTATTTAGTTGTCTAAACTTTGTTTCCATCGATAAAGTTAAGTATTTAGTTGTCTAAACACCTGTGTTACAGAGCACTCCAATGTGCTCCATTGCATTAGAGGAAGTCTTTAAACCCAATATAACACCTAATTTAAATCACTCCTAAATGCTTAAGTATATTCATTTATGTCATGTTGTGGACTCGGGCTGCATGATGTGTGCAAAAATAGTATTTGGAAATTGTTTTGCTACACATTGTGATGTAGCCTTGCAATATATCAGAACAAACCGTGATGCGTCATGGTTGACCAAATTAAAATTTGCTGAATTATTATTATATTTTTATGGATCACACAAACCTGCCACAGAAAATGCATCTGCTCACAGAACACAAAATTATTGTGGTTTGATATAGGACTCATTTGTATAGTGCCCTCCACAATTATTGGCACCCTCCAGGAAAATAACCAACAATGAACATATAAAAAGAATAACATATGTAATGAGTGATACGAGTTTAAATGTATGAAGATGTTGTATAGTTTTATTATGCTCATGGGTACAATTCTTAGCAAATTTTCAACTTTCAGACTTTTGAACCTTTTTTTGTTTTTACCATCACCATGGTTGTGTTTAATGGTATTTTAACTGCTTTTTATATCAGATACCCTACTTGTGGAGGTCAACAACCATCCGTTTCTTTTTTGTTGAAAGCTCCACATGTGGTGATGCATAACAAAGGGGTTTTACATGTGTGCAGCCTCATATTTATACCCCAGGAAAACAGGAAATGGTCAAAGAAAACAACAGAGTTGGGGACTGAGGGCACGTAATATAATTATTTTCTCCAATTTGTTTGTATCTATTGGAAATATTCCTTAGGGGTGTCAATAATTGTGCCACATATGGTTTTGAGAGAAAATACTACTATTAAAAAAAAAAAACTATCAAAATTATTTTTGTTAGAGCAAAGTGTTCGATTTTGAAAGCGCAAGCTCTTTTTCCTATTATTGGAGTGTAAAATTTGAATTATTGTGTGTAATTATTTATACAACCATTTTTGCTGATTTTTACAAAAGGTTCCAATAATTCTGGAGGGCACTGTACATGCATGGTTCCATAATACCAATATTGCGATAATGTATTGTGCAGCCCTATCGTGGATGCTGTAAAATGGTCACTTCCCCTACTATCCATTTAAATACAAAAGAAACAAACATGTGAAGTTTGTGATAATGGAACTAAAAGCTTGGTTGCGTTTTTATCCATGCTGAGAATCTAGCAAGTGATGCACACTGAAAGTTGTTTCACAAGCAATGTCTGCTGAGGCTCCTTTTTAGTTAAAATGCTTCCCAAAGAGCTATTTAAGCTGCGGTCCATTCTGAAGGCCATTTAAAGGCTACACCCTTTAAAAGTGAGGACTCAGGGGTCCTCCTCTGTATGGGTCAAAAGTAACGGCCATTTGGAACGCACGTCTACATCATTTTCAAAGCCCATGTTTTATTGTCGCACCATCACCGACACTTATGTAAACAAGTACCTAAATGTAATAATGAACAAATGAACTAAGCAGCTAAAACTTCCCCACACTGCCATTCATTTCATTTAGCAGTTCACTTATCTTGATTTTGTAAATTCACAGATGCAAACAAACAAAAACCTGAGGGAGCAATATGTAATGTAGGTTTTCGTACCTGCATTTATAGGTGAACTTGCTGGTCGCGGTGGCCATTTTATTTTAAATCCAGCGTAAATAAGTGCAAAGAATGTCAGGAGCAAAGTGTCCATCAATAATTCCCTTCAAAAGCAACCGTTTTGAAGGGCACTTTGAAGAGAATGCTTTTCAGCACTTCAGTTTAAAATGAACCTACAAATGGCCACCGTGCTCATGCCCCCTTCAAAGTGCCCTGCGTAGGCTTCATTTATTTCAGAAAGGACGAACCACAGCCTTAGTAGGCTTAGCCATTCTGGGCATATGAAAATTTTACAGCAGCACAATGCCTATCATTATAGGTTGAATAGTGCAAGTCTGGTAGTAAATCAAGACGCCGGGAATTGGGGTACATCTTCAATGTTAGGATGAAGCACCTTAGCTGAGTGGCAAAATGGCTTCCATAAAATACCATCGTTTTAATTAGATAAAAGATTTAGTGCCTATAAAATTAGCTGAGGCCTACATTGTTTCTTTCGATATGTACTGGAAACACTGAAAATGTACTCGAACATGGCACTACCACACCCTTTCAGCCGTTGGCCTGCGTCTCTAGTTGACCTTGTCCGCTTGCCTGAGGACACAGACAGCACACGTTACTTACAATCTCTGACTCAGGACCGGCTGACTGTAGGCCCCACACGTTCTTCTTGACTGTGCCGTGCTTGGGTGGCATCCGCTGCCGTTCGCTGTGGCTGAACAGCTCCTCAATGCGCTTGGTGTCCAGCGGGAAGTCCTCCAGTTTCTTGCGCGACGTCCACACGTTGCGCTTCCCGACCACACTATGCTGCGGTATGGTGTCCCAGTTGAAGTTGCGCATCCTGGAGCGCCGGTGGACACCGCGAGAGAACGGCTCACCTCCTGAGGTGGGGGGAGGAGGAGGAGGAGGAGGAGGAGGAAGAGGAGGAGGTGGAGGTGGAGGTCCGATGGACATGGCAACACCGTCCATTGGCAATTACTGGACGGATATCCAAAGCAGGCTTACTTCAGATTCAACTGAATGGAAGACAAAATCCAGGATAGCTGATTCAACAGAAAGTGAAGGGAAATTTAAGCAAAGTTCATTTTTGTTGTCAACCCATCCATATAAATGTGTACAGTACGACAAAATATCATGCCTTCAAGACAGAGGCTCTGTACACAGGACTAAAGTGCACACAACAGTGCAAGACAACTGCGACACAATATAGTACACACACACACACACACACACACACACACACACACCTATACTGTACATGCCATGATGCGTATTTTACTAAGCTTGGATACTTATGGAGCAAGTGGGTTTAATATCCAAACCCCGAGTCATAATATAGGCTGACACAAAGTGACTGGATGAGTAAATATTTGAAAAAGTGATGGGATGTGACCACAAAGCCAGATAACTTGATTCAAGTCACACATGCAAATGTAAAGACAGCACTTTTACAACTGGGTGTCAGGCCTTCTTTTCATAACTGGTATCCCAACACATTGCACTAAAGGTTTTAGCATTTTAAACTGTACACTTTAGACCATGCAATACTGACCAATAGGACACAACAGCCCTTCAAGCATACACCTCTGGAAAGTGCTAAAAGAACTGAATTACTACCAAACTACTACATAGAGGCTTAAAAGCTTAAAAAGACCATTTCGGTGGAGTGTGATATTCATTTCTCTTCGAGGTCAAACTGGACGTTAGAAGCACCAAACAACCAGAATCGTGCGCCTGGTGGAGAACAGACCTGAGCTTCTACCCTGGCACAGGGAACCATCACCAGAACATCACCAGAACATCACCAGAACATCACCAGAACATGCAGCTGATCAGGAAACCATACGTACCAGCACTGGAACCAGCCAAGGGTGTCTGAGAGCCGGATATTAACGTTCTAACTGACAGCCATCAAACAGGTAAAAGGCCGTCACTCAGAGAAAGGGCACTTTATCGACTCGCCAAGCCACGCCCACTGCGAGCCGTCAGTGACTCACCTGCGCCGCATGCCCCGCCTACTTCTTAAACGTTGCGTGCAAAACTGCACCAAATCCAAAGCTATATAGAACATATGGTGCCGCCATAGGGTCGGGTCGGGTCGGGTCGGGTCGGGTCATTCCGAAACTGTGACTGGACTGGCACACGTACTTCAGGAAAGGTTCATGCCAATATGAGAAAAGGGAGTAGGGAAGTGTGTATGAATTTGTATTTATGCAAATTGCAATAATGCATCATTCTCAGGTATCATGCAGAATGAAGAATACATAACTAAACATTTTAAGGACAGACAGCACAAACCAGAACTGAGTTTGAGCATTGCAGAGTGTGAGCTCTGAGGTTTTGAGCGTGCTCAGAGGAAAGTGATTTACATTGTGCACTATACATTATTTTGAGTCAAGCTACAAGGCAAACATGCACAAAGCATCAGGAGCTGCTGTTACATCCCAGATGCATCACTAGCAGAGAATTTGCATCTCCTGCTGCATACAATATGCACTCCCTCCATACTGGTCCATTCTTTCCCAAATGGTTTCTGTAGTGTTTAATTCTTCTTTTGTTTCTGTCCCCATGTTTTGTTTGCTGTAACTCCGATTGTTAGAAATAGGCTAAGAGCTTACCCTCGATGTGTTTTCCCAAGATTGAAATAATTAAAATAAAATATTCATCTGTGGGATATTTGTGTTTCTGGAAATGCTGAATGGCACTTTAACACAACCCTCTAGTGGTGATGCACGAGTGTGGAGGATGGCTTCATTATAAATAAAGAATTGCTGGAAATGGCACCTTTGGTTTTATGCAATGCAATGCAACGCAACAACAGCGACTTTCACACCAATACACACAAACACAATGTATGTATGATGAATGTTCTGGTTACTGAGAACTACCACAGAGAACAGTGCCACAGATTCACATTTGAACCTTTTAGGTTCTTCAAACACCGCTTAAGGAAACTTAAATCAACGAAAAATGCACAGTCTGTTTTTTTGCAAACATTTCATATTTTATCTGGTAGGCTCTAGTGTATCATTTTCATATTCCAGAGGGTTTGGTCAGAATTAGCAATAAAGGCAAACATCATATAATTCCAGTTTCTGATTTTGTCTTAGATATTACATATAGTCATTTTTACACTACTGTATCACAGAGCAGTCTAAAATATCAATTGTTCACAATAATGAGGAGGGACTCTGTCCTGTCCTATTTCAATAATAAACCCTTTTGCTAGCATTAATCAGAAAAGGGCATTTTGTAAAAATGGTCAAGTTTAGAAGTTGGGACATGATGTAGATTGGATTTGGTCTGATTGTTCATATTTTCAGCACGACTTTTCAACAACAAAACAGTCCTTCATGTTTCTCTTGCTATACCTCTATTCTGATAACTGACTAGAGTCTAAGGACAAGGAAATAAGAATAATGTACAAAACACTTTCTGCCACATATACACAGTCAAACATTGCACTCGTTATTCTAGCAAAAATAAAAGTAGGGGAAAATGTAGTCGAAGGGGGAGGAGAAATTTTAGAGAACAAATTAACATGTGGCTGGTTTTCTGATGTTTGACAGTATTTTTCCTTCATTAGATTACCGCACTTCTCACACAAGAATGCACCACAATAAATGAAAATGCACAACTGAAGTCATTGGAAAAGCCATGCAAAATATACAACGAGGAACAGCCAATATTAAAATACAATATTTTTTAGAAACATCTTTAGTATTGCTGCTATAAAGGCTCAATATCACAAAGTAGTGTTCAAAAGTTTGGCCATTATCTTTTCTGTATTTGAATTCAATTGTATAGTAATATACAATTATATATCATTATTGGAAATATCCAAATATTTCAACCATATTGGACTCAACAGTGTTGACTTGGGGGCTGTTGAATTGTGTAAAAACCTCCTTTAAACACCAAATTTCAGACATGTGATACACCCTAATGACAAATACAACAAATTAAATCACTTATAATGTGTTACATTTTTTATGTGTTACATTTTTCTTTACAATGTCATATTTTAGGAGGCATAAAGCTCTTAATTGGAGCAAAAATTTAATTTTGTGCAGGAGGTCTTAATATTAAACAACAGCCTGTTTCATGTGTAAGTTCTTCTTGGCAAGAAGCTGATGCATGATGAATTAAAAAAAAAAAAAAAGTGGGAAATATACAGATTTTAAAATGAAAAGTTACCTTTATATTAAATAAGATTAAGGGTAAATTTAAAAATGAGGTGTGACCACTGGAAACCTAACACACATTGTAGTGTATGGTTTGATACGTAAAGATGAATATTGATGAGTCTTTATCACTGGGCAGGTCGAAACAAAACCAAACATATCAAATAAAATCATACAGATTACACAACGCTATATTTCTTGGATTAAACATTGATTGTTAACTTAAAGTAACAGATATACAAACAAACAAAAAACAGAAATTAGTACATACCACAATAATTCATCACAGCTGTCTCACATGACACACAAAACACCCTTAGATTTACAGGTGTCCTGGGAGTTCAGTGTATAAATGTTGCATTTGAGAATGACGGACCCTGGAAATTGTCTGAACACTCGTCCTCTCTGTGTACATTATTTTTAATTTGGGCATTGAGGCCAATGGATGACTCAAACTATTATTAAAATAACAAAACTAAACAGAGTTCCAACAGAAACGAGGGCACATGCATGTACACTTTTTTAAAAAGAAAGACCTGAACATAAGTGTGTGGTTCCTAAGAAATGTTAACATAAATAATGTAAAAATGGTAAATTGACACATTTTCAAAAAATTCATTCTTTGAAAAATCAGGACCAAGAGTGCTCAGTCATCTACAAGTCCAGGTCCACGGGTCAAACCTTGCATGTGGACAAAAGTGGGGGGAAAAAAGTTGTTTTGTGGTCACTGGGGTTGGTGAACTTTGAAGAGAGAAAAGTTGAAGGTCTAATTGGAGCTCTGATTGACACAACATTCCCTGGAGGACCGTCTTGACTACTGTTCAAACTGGAAACATAACAGCCTTTAGGGTGAAGTAGATACAAGTAGTGCTTATTTTTTACGGTCAAACACAATCTCAGCGGACAAAGGGAGACAGAGAGACAGTCAGGCAGAGGAAGAAGAGGAGGAAAGTATGGAGTAAAAAGGCGGTTTGGGACCCAGTCTCTAGTCTCTGTAGTGGTTAGGCTGTGTCTCGTTATGCTATTGCCTGCTCTGTCTGGATAACCTGCAGAAGGATGGGAGAGAACCAAGGACGCTATGGGCACTTTCACTGCTCCTCTAACCAGGAGGGCTTGTCGGCTCCGGGAGGTTTGAGCTTTATGTTGAACTGCTTGAGGGTCTGTTCCAACTGCTGCTGGTTGCCAGCGAAGTAGGCAGAGATTGCGTTGTGGAAAAGGAGAAGCTGTTTGTGCATCACTTTCACCTGGGAACAGGAAACACGCAAAACACAGAGACAGGGAGGAAAATAAGGTGAGAATTAAAGTTGGCTTCTGAAGTCTGAGTACCAAGTACCAAGAACTGGTACTTTTTCCCCAAAAGCATTGCAGCACAAAGATCATCGTTAAATGGTAGTGAGCATCACATTGAACACGCTCTCTACCCATTTAAGATGGTCTTAACTTTACGAAGCTTCTGTAAAACTGGGCCTTGTTTGTACACCAACTTTAGCTCAGTTTATACTTTTTATTCAAGAACACATTATACGTTTGGAAAGTCCCCATATGAAGTAGAAATTTAAATCTCTATTCTGTGCACACACCACTTCATTATTTTCAAATTGTCATGATGTTATTAACTTTTAAATGGTAAGCTTAACACATGTGCGCATGTGTTAATTGTCTCTTAACACAGTTAATTAGTACTCTAAAGGCCAATCGACACCAGACGCACTTCTGAAGCGTTTTTTTTTTTTTACGCGCGTCACACTCTGCAGTTATACTTCCATTTTAACAAGCATGTCAATCCACACCGGCCACGTTAGAGGCACGTCAAACTTGAGCACTCGCGTTGCGCTGCCTTTGTTTTACTCATCGTGTCTATTTTTTTTTTTTTCCCCACTCGCGCATGTCAGTGAAGCGTAAACTCCATAGAAATCTATTAAAATAACACTTTCTATATGCTGTGAACTTTCTTTAAAATCATAATCTACAACGATGTCATGATTGTGCAACCTGTAGGCTAGTTGCATTGGCAAAAGTGTTTGTGTGGTATGATACTCAATGAGGAACAAAATAATGTTAACACTATAAAAAGGATTCTCGTTCTCACGTGTGCCCACTGGCTGGTGGAACGTTGCCCTGGAGATGACCCCGGCTGCTGAGGTCCTGAGCGAGACCAAAACAAACAGCCCGTTATATCTCGTGGCACAACCACGAACGACGTTCGCCCGATTGTCGAAGTGGAAAAATATTCAGAGCTTTATGACCTGTGACACCACTTAAACAGTTCTCCAACTAGGGTCATTTTTATTAATTATTAAACATTAAACAGTTAAGATCTCTCTCAAAACAAACAAAAATAAATAAATAAATAGCCAGCGGTGTAAATTCACTTACTCATAACTGATAATCGAATGCTGAAGTTGTCAAAACAGATTAAAACCGAAGTGAGCTGTTGCTCTTTCTCCTGCCAGTAACGGTACAGAAACACAGCTGAGACGCAGCCGGTGTGGATTAACTAAGGTTTTTACACGCCATTTGACGCGACTCATGATGTGACGCTTACGTGACGCGTCCACTGTGAATTCGGGGTAAGGCTATGTTCACACTGCAGGCAAAAGTGTCCCAAATCATATTAAATATGACATCTTCAATTCTGATATGGGACACTTTCATATCTGGTACTGAAATCCGATATAGATCCAATGTGGCATAAAAAAGTAAAACATTTATTTTATGTCAATTCAAGGTGCTTGCTTACAGGGCCAAAAACGGACCAGCCCCCACTTACTAGAAGACAAACCCCGCTCTATACCACGTTCCCTTCGAGCTGCAAGCATGGCTCGACTTAACCCACCATACATCGAGAAACAAGGTAAACATGCACAGGTCTATTAGGTGAGCATAAAATATATACATTTCACCTAGAATTTATCTCCGTCTGCAAACACACCTATGACAAAACAGTAACGTACTACGTATAACGTACACCTGGATGACTCCTGCTAATATTTATCTAAAACTCACCTAAATTGTGGAATTTAACACAAAAAGTATCATTAATCTAAAACTATTCAAAAGCGTTATTCAAAAAACATTATTCTGAACGCAGGTTAGAAGGAGCAAGCTAGAAATCCATGTGTTTGTTAATAGTAGATGAGGAATATACCAAGAACATAGGATGGACTTTTGGCCCCATAAAATTGCAGAATTCTGTGATACGAGACAGAGCTGCAGTAGAGCGTTGCTGTTTAACAAGGAGAGGATAGGGGAAACTGTGAGATGAGTACTCCTGGCACCAGACTTTACCATTACAGCATCTCACCACAATATATTAATAGCAGACACTGGGGAAATGTACCAACTGTTCCAATAGTACATAGGGATCTTCTGATAGATTCATTGGAATGGCCTTGTGAAGAGGTTTCTCCAGGAGAAAACAAAAGTGCAACTCTCTCTCCCACATAGCAGAGCTGTTACAGAGATTATTTAATCCTTTATGCAACCATCATTACCAGAGCTGTCTTATGTGTTTAGGTAAATGAACTTCCAGAGGGATTTGACAGGTTTTTGTCATATAATGCAAATAAAATCAAGTGAATAAACAGTTAGAGAGGAAGTTTATACGTGTATACTGTTCTAGAATAAGCCCAGCCTTTGAATTTTAATATCTGAATTAAGGGTGGAATGTTATAAAGCTTTAGAAGCTAAAATTGTATCTGCTTACAATATGTTTACAAATTGACATTAAAAGAATACTCCAGCATTTTTTCAACATAACACTATAACGATAAAGATCTTAGTACGAGACCAACATGAGAGGAAGTCTTACCAAAGCTGTTCCTGTGTAGTTTTATCCAGCTCCCCAACACTGGAACAATATAATAAAAAGTAATTACGCTTTTCCTAAAGTTTTGGGGTGTCTACGTTGCTAACCAAAAATCCCTCCCCTTATAAAAAATAGTCTCCTCTCTTGAAGGAGGAATGATACAGATTCAAAGTTTAATTTACGAATACCTTTGACAGAAGAATTCACAAAAGTGTTCTACATAAATACATGTTTTGCATAAACATTTATTAACTGCCCTAACAACTGCCGTTAGGCTTCCATTATAAGTGAGTTTCTCAGTACAGGGAAACGAGTCGAAATGATTGCCTTTGGTAATCACTCATACACAACAGAAACGATAGATTAGGTTGGAAAAAACCCTGAAACATTCCTTTAAACGATCTATAACACTTTTGCAGGGGTGCAAGGGCTGGGAATTATGATGATATGATATCAATATTGTAATAAATTATGTTACAATATTCTTTTCTGAGAGCATCATGGGTATCATCAGTACTTTTATAACACCGACTAACTGCACTGTCAGTCACGGTAACAAGTAACTGATTTATTTTTGTGCCAATGGTGAAATTTTTCTCCCTTTCCTTGTTATAAAATTTATTTGTAGGTGTTTTGTACATAAAAATATTTTTTCGACCACATTTTTTTTTACTGTTGTAATTT
>JAOUQW010000009.1:7480881-7492976 GCA_028565825.1 Olivaichthys viedmensis
AACTGTGTGTGTGTGGTGATTGTGTCGCAGGGATGAACGGTGTGTGTGTGTGGTGGTTGTGTCGCAGGGATGAACGGTGTGTGTGTGTGGTGGTTGTGTCCCCGGGACAAACGGTGTGTGTGTGTGGTGGTTGTGTCGCCGGGACGAACGGTGTGTGTGTGTGGTGGTTGTGTCGCCGGGATGAACGGTGTGTGTGTGGTGGTTGTGTCGCCGGGATGAATGGTGTGTGTGTGTGGTGGTTGTGTCGCCGGGATGAACGGTGTGTGTGTGTGGTGGTTGTGTCGCCGGGATGAATGCGTGGTGTACATTTGCATGCCGTGAGCCCCCATGGCTGTCTGTGTCGAAAAATTCCCTGTTCTGATGGAATGACTGTTCAGTGAAAAGGTGGAATTGTGGTATTTGTTATCCGTGCTGGCCTGTGTTGAACCAGCATGTTCAATACCAGCACGTTATATGTATCCACCATACCCGAAAGTCTAGTGGGCTTTGTTAACTGCCATGTTAGTTCAGCTCGCAGGCTAACCACCAAGCTGCATGTTGTGCTGTAAGAGTGTGTTTGCGAAATAAAGAGCATTTTCCTGCTCAAAACTCTTCTTTGCCGATGTTACTGTATGTACCCAGCAGTTAACAATTACCTTGACTGAAGGCAGACATTTTACAATTTTGAAATTAAAGAATTTCTCTAAGGCAGTGTAAAATTCTATTACATCATCATTATTATTGTCATCATGATGATATGCTATGGTTTACGTTTCCATAAAATTATGGTACCGGAGCTTACATTTCACCCTTGCTCAGTACTGGAACTGAAACACTGTCCTAATACCCAAAGAGAAGAACAACATTCAGGAAGTTTTCACTGCTACAGCTCATATACAAGCAACAGCAGACTTGAGGTTTTCACACAGCTCTCTCTCAACTCTCACATGCTCACACCCCTCAGTCTCTCAGAGTCCAAGGCCAGGGGAGTCATAAATCGGGAGGTGCTGACGGGATGTGTCAAGCGTATCAGATAGAGCTCTGCCCACCTCTGCATGGAGCCCCTGTGCCCTGGGAGAGGGCAGTGCCTGCTAGCCTCTCTCAGTCAACGCTATCGCTCACCGCTGCTGACAGAAAATCTCCCCCATTTGAGAATAAATACATTCGCTCTTTCTTTAGACACATCTTTCATTGTCTTTGTTTTTCATATAAAAATGTTCCACTTTTGGTACACGCCACTGGGAAAAGAATTTCTGGATATCAGCATCAGTTACCATATACAATAGTGAAAGCAAAGCTTTTAAGCCTTTTGTGCTGTTCATATACTAACATGATACCATGATTTTGTTTATGTATGTTTATGTTACAAATGCAACACAGGTTGGGTTTGGCTCGACCTAACATTTAGAGATACGTCTGTGCTCTTAAAATTTTGTATGAATATCATAGACAATTCAGTTTTCTATTTTTGGTTTTGTCCTTTGCTACACTTAGAAGTAGTAATAAAAATGTGCTAATTGTGCAAATTAGCACAAATTCATGTTAAATTTGACCAGGTCCAGTTTCCCAAAACCATTGAAGTATATCTGAGCTAGCAGAGAATGTGTCACCTGTTGGTTCACACAATGTTCATAGTTAGACAAAGACTTAACATTATGCAAATGTTTGTGTTAATGTTCCTACAACTAAAATTGTTGCAGCAATTTTGTAAGAATGTCTATAAATGTTACATAAAAACACCCAGAAAAATTATTGAACATTCTAGGAACCAAATTTTTCTAGAACCATAAAGTTAAGAAAATGTTCTGCTAACAATTTCTAGTTGGTTATCATCTTCATGACATTTGCTCTACCATTAGAAACTGTTATGCTACAATGGTTTCGAGGAATGTTTGGCAAGTAAAATATCAGAAGACTGCACTAAGTACAGACTGAAGCTGATAGTGATGAATGCAATGATCACAGCGAGGTACCAAATTATCCCTGCATTAATTAAATGTGGAAAGACAGATATGCAATACACGAATTTACTTAAAGTGGAGAACTTAAAGAAAGGACTGAATAGATTGCAAGAGAAACATAATTGCATGAACCTTGGAATGAAAATGAGTGCATATCAAAATGATGAACATTATCAGTGACTATGTTATTGGAAACTGAATAGCAAGCAGTGTTTCTATAGATCATGATTTTGAGGGCTTGGTAAGAAATATTGATCTTTGGGATTAATAAAGTAACAAGAGCGGAGGTCCCTTTTTAAGAAATGTGCAGAATGCTCTTTGCTCTCAGGCCTTCACAGATCTAGTGTTCATTACCAGCTCTTCTGTATGGGCTGTTATCAACAAGAATGTATAGCATCTTTGGGTGATAATTAATGACTGAAACGACTGGGTTGAAAATGAGTGTTCCTGCTTTTGCAAAGACACTGTATAACTCAAATTTCATTATAACATCATTATCTTTGCCCTGGGTGTTTCCACTGAGTGGATTAAAATGTCAAAACTATGTTGAAAGAATAAAGAAAGAATTACGTGTTTCCATTAAGAAATTATGGATATACCAGTTCTAGGAATCTCCTGTTTTTTTTTTATTATTATTATTATTATTAATATTATTATTTTGCTAAATAATTTGATGTTAATTATTTGCTACAAGTCTGATGTGAAATAGGAAAATATAGAAAATAAATATAAATAAAGTCAACCTTTATTATCACTGACAGAACATAAGTCATATTGAGGATAACTAAGGAGAAAGGAATGCAGGCTGAATCTTCACATGCTGAAAAAAAAGGCTGTTGGACATCTTTGTAAGATAATGGCTGATATATGTCTGACACTGGAATATGATCTTTTTATAGATAGTGTGTGTGTTATAGAGTTGGATACTTGAATGGATTTGTACCGTTTATCATGTGAGTTTGCAAAAAAAGCATTTTGTATCTACTGTATATTTAGTTATCTTACTTTTATTTTTTTTAAATGTGCATTATTTACAGAATGTGTGTGTGTGTGTTGATTTTCTAGTGCATTCTTAAAGTGAGTAAATGTCTGCTCTCACTGAATTGTTTGAAAGTGAGTGCTGTCCTCGTTTGAGCCATGGGATAGCTTATAATTAGTGCTTATAATTATCCTATTGGTAGGTAGCTTAAAGAGGCTTGTTACGCCATTTAATTTAGCATGTGATCTTAATATATTTCATCAGATTGATTTACTCATTGATCAGAAAAGTGTGTTTATCAGAATGTGAGCTGGCTTTTATCTGCTTTTTAAAAAATATATATTTTTATAGAGCAGGTGTAACGTAGTTAAATAAAAAATAGCCTCATTGATTTTTTTTGTGAATTTCACCAAAGTTATAGTTTATGTATTTTTGATGGTTATGTTTCATATGTTGTTTTTGTGGATGTATAGCCTGTAGTACATTCATTACTGTTTTCTGCTTCACGTGTCACGGTCTCCCCGCTTTGGGACCCCCTAGCGGGCGGTGCTTGCCGGTTGCCATGGCGACGGCCGCCATTGGCCATGTGTTTAATGCTTTTCTAGTCCCTGTTTGATGCGGCCGCCATTGGCCATGTGTTTAATGCTTTTCTAGTCCCTGTTTGATGCCGCCGCCCTGTCTCGTCATGTGTACACACCTGTTTCCTGTTTGTTTCCCCTCATTAGTATTGGTATTTAAAGCCTCCGTGTTCCAGTTCTGTTTTGTCTTCTGTTGAAAATGTCAAGGTCAGTGTATGTCTCGATGCATGTTTGTAACGTCCCGTGAATGTGTATATTTAGAAGACGTAATAAATGTTGTTCAGCGGCAACGCACTTGTATCTGCCTTTCCTCTGACACAGCGTGACATCGCGATTGCAACGTCCTGTCATGCGCACCTGCAGATCCGCACTGATTTGTCGCACTGATACAGACGTTGCTAGAAGGTAAGTCACGAAGATTACTTGTACTGAAGTAATCAGCCTATTTTACTAACTAATCTGCAATGTTTTATAGCGCAGTAGACTGTGTATTGTTGTGTGTGCGCACATGTGAACATGTACTGTTTAATCATTATTTCAAAGAAAAAAAGAAAAAAACCAACAACTCTGATATAGACTTTGCTAGTAGAGGACTTGCAGCTGCTGAAAACATCTAATACAGTGCTGAAATATTGCTGTCTGTATGCAGAATAAAAAGAGAGAGAGAGAGAGAGCAGTCCAGAGACTGGCTGCCGTGTCTTCTGTCTGCCGCACACACATACCTGTTCCACTGTTGCCGTGATGATCGTCACATTGATGCCGTTACTGACTGGTACACGAGCAAAGCACAATCTATTCTGCTAAAGAATTCATAATCTGTTATCAGAAAGTAATAAGACCATTTGAGGTATTTTACAATACCACAAGATGATTAATGCTCTAAACACTCAATTGCTTCCAGCCCTAATCAAAACTTTTCATTTTTTAATATGAGCTTGCTTCTTGTAATCGGTTTGCGAGAAAATTCACAAAACATCATGGGTGCAGAAGCACATGTTAAATGGACATATTAAAAATCCTCTCATTATTTATTTATTTTTAAGCCAAAAAAAAAAAAAAAGGATTAGTGATATTATGCGGAAAAAGGATGGAAAGGATACAGACCATATCAGGAGCCTGAAACAACTAAAAGCCATGAACAGTCTTGGGAACCATCTGAGTACAACTATTAAGTGTCCAATATTTCAAATATAATCATGACGACAGCTCCCGGACTAATAATAACAGTTTCTAGATATTCAGTCGTTATTATGATGACTAAACTACATGAAATGAGCCTAATTAGAATAGCCTTTAACAATCAAACATAGTTGATTAATATGCTTCTCAGTGCAAGACTTCCACTGTGTATACTTCCCAGAAGCAAAAAGGGTCAACACACAAAGAGCTTTGATTGCTTCTCATAAATGCAAAGTTTCAGTGTGAGGGACTTGTAAAGGGTTGATATGGGCTGGAGCTGTTTCACATGATGCATATTACATCCTTGTGTGGTCATTTTATGCTAAAATAAGTGTGTGAGTCCTACTTGCTGAAAAAATGACAAGACCCATGGACCTAAAGTCCAGAAGACGAACACCTAGACAAGTGTTCTTGTACAGGAAGCTTTGGGTGGACATTTAGTGCAGCCTTTTAGAGCTTAGAAGAATTATTATTATTATTATCGTCATGATCATCTTCATCATCTGTGGTAACATTTAAGTTGAGGTCTGTGAAATGGAGTGTTATGGAGCATAGTGAGTTTTTAATGGATTTTGCGTGACAGGCTTCACCACAGTTTGTGAAATAAACTTTCAAGGGCAGCAGGTGTCAGAGCAGCCTGAGAAAGTTTGAAATGCAGTGCGTGCATACATACACATACTCAAATATAGTATATCAGCTATCATACCGTTGTGATGCTGTATGAAATTATGAGAGACTGTATGGATCATTTACTGACCTTTCTATTGCTGCTGAATGAATCTGTTCAGAGTGTCTGGCCTAGGAATTATGATTCTACTAAGACTCTAGTGTGAGCTAGTTGCTCGTTTTTTTCTCATTGCCAGAAATCATATGACAGCTGACATGTTAATGGCTGCAAAAAAGTACTGCTACCAATATCAGAACAGGGCTCTTACCCTGATAAATGATAGCTGAATGGAAAATTCAGACTCATATTTCAGGCCAAAAGTTTATAGTGTAATAAATTGCACTTAACACGTAGATCATTCAACATTCATAGACAGGAGAGTTAATCAGACCTGTTTTTCATCCTACCTGTGACCTTGATTAAAACTAATGTATCATCCTTCCTGCAGGACATAATGTCACCTGTAAGAAAAGGTCAAACAGTAAAATGGGGCTAAGAACATCCATATGTAAATGACGGGAATGTAAAACTCAGTTCTTATTGACTTTTAGGATAACACACGTGTTTACATGCATTTTAAAATGCTTTATCACAATGTAAAATGCAAAGCAAGGTTACATATCAGAGTTCTAGTGTGGAAAGTTGATGTCTTGGGTTTCTATGACATTTATAGGTATGTCAGACCCAGGTCATCCTCCAAAAATCGGATAGCCTGATGATACTGATTTTGTCATAATTTTTATTGAATTTTGATGGTGAGCACGTAAAACACAAATCTTTGTGCTATCAGCGCTGAGTGGAAATCTGTGCGACTTGAGACATTGTAGTGGGACGCAGGGAAGCTGGGGTTTCAGCCAACGGCAAACTCACAGCATGAGGGTGAGACAGATCTGGTTTAAGACAAACAGCTGGAGAGATTAAGAGAGAAGTAGAGACAGAATAAAACTACACACTACATATTCAGACATGCTTATTGTCTCAGCTATCACACTTAAACCCCTTCTAGAACGTAATACTCACTTTTTACTACCAAGCTTTTATACATTGCCATTTTACTGGGTGAACTCTAAAAGACTCAAACCTGTTTGCAACAAATATTAGACATGTCAAATACACACTTTAAAAGGGGGGTCTCTATAGGGTTGTAGGGTTCAGGATGTAGCCATTTAAACATGATAAATCATTTTCCTCTGAAATGGTTCCTTAGGGTTCACACTGAAGGACATAGAAACAATAAATATACAATAAATGAATAAATAATTGAATATTTCAGGAAGTTAATGTCTGAGATAGTAATGGTGCTGTGAGGACCTGCCTCATAAAACATAATGCCACTGGATTAAAATTCTTTATAATACTCTGAAGAAATTATATTCAAAGTCTTCTACTATTTTATGTCAAAGCACTTTGAATAAGCCATATGCTCAAGATGTGGTGAAAAGCTGACACGTCATTCCTACATAGTTTTCCACAGAACTGACATTAAAAAAAGAAACAAACTGTACAACCACAAAATGGTTCTACCTGAGTTTTGTTCATTCATCAAACAGTAAAAAGCAATAATTCAGTTGCCTTTAAAAAAAAGTGTCCACGTCAAATCAAACTCTCAAAACATTAGAAACATTCAAATAGACTAGTAACATTAGTGTTTGTTACTCGTTTTCCATGAATAGCTTGAGAAGTCGTATACACTGTCAAATCTCATATTCCAAATATTCCTCGGGAAAACATTCCTTGTTGCTCTACGGCATTATGGAGCAGAAATCTTTGTGCGGCAATGCAAACAAGCCTGTCCACCATACGAGAGCAACATGTAGCAATTACATGAATCAATAATACATGCTTTTTACGCAGACTTGCAGTGTAAGACATTTCTGTTCACTGAGTTAATAAAACAGCTTCATGCTGCCAAATTTAATGGGTTAACCATGTAAAGTTATTTGTTGCATTGCATTCGTTCCGTAAATAAGGCTTTTTTTTCCAAATATTTTTGTCATTTTGTTTGTGTATATTGTCTATAACATGGCATTCCATATGCCCTTGGAAGTTTTTTCTACTCTAACATAAATATCAATTCTAAAATTAAAGTAAAATACACATGCTATTCCATCATTTACATTATGATCCTGTTTAAGCATAAGACACACCATATGAACCTGGCTGTACAAAGTGTTAGGTCAGTACTGGTCACAGGAACAAATAATTTTAGGCAAATACCTTTTTAATGAACAATCAATTTGACTCTGACCTTTGCAAATTCCTGCTGAAAGCCAGATGATTAGAGTTTATTTAGGCTTCAATTTCGTTTTCTCCTGCCAGGGCAATACAACTCGAAAGGAAAAAAGAAGGAAAGACTGAAAAGCAAGACAAAAGAAATCTGTAGGAATTTAATTGTTCCTTTAAATATATGTACAGATTAATTTCTACCACTCTGCTGCAAGGAGTTTGGCAACTTTCTTGTTTCAAACTTGTTTACAAAATGCATCCTTTCCACACTCTTAAACAATGTCAACTTCAGGTCCTTCTTCTTATTGTATCATCCTAGCTAGAGGCAGTGTTGGTATTACACATGCACCAGAGGTAGCCAAACAGTCCTCAGAGGATGGGAGGACATCAAGGAAAACAGGAGGACATTCATTTGCTATAATTGTAATCTATACAATGGAGAGTGTTTAAGGATAGAAATTATTTAAAATTAGGACATTTTAAAGCTGTTTTGAATGTTCAGGATTTATTCCAGAAGGCAGGTGCATCTCATGTTCTAAAAATTCCAATACTACTCAATACTACTAGCCACTTATATTGTGGGCAGCTTCCCTGGTGTTTGTTTTTGAGTTCCCCAATGACCCTTTTGTCAAATATGGAAGCACTTGACTAGAAAGACACATGAGTGACTAGCAAAAATCATTTTACCAGCAAGAAGAGCTAAATTATATAACACTCTACTGTTAGTGTGAGAATTAACACAAACAACTAAACATACAAACAAGCAGTGAGTGAGTCTCACCAACTTCAGTTATCATTGTACAGAAACATCCTCGACATACAGCATATTTATATTTTCATCAGTTACTTTGGAGGCCCCCAGATAAGCCTTAAACAATATGGGCATGTCAAAGATTTTCGATGTCAGCTCTGCTTTGATGTTGGAAAGTCTAGCAAAGGGAACAGAAATAGCAAAAAAGTATAATACAACAATATGCAACATGGGTGCTCTAAAGATCCCTATGGTTTGACCTTTATATAAATAATTATCAAAACATCATAATTCTCAATACATCAGATCATAATTATCACAACACGTCCCAATCATTCACATAACAAGCCAAGAATCACACAACCAAAATCACACAAAAATCAACAACTATACAGTATGGTGATACTTAACACTATACAACAATAAGGCTATGGCTATCATACATACAAATATACAGAATGTAAATGTTGTGAGTGCCTTTTAAATGCGAGGTAATAGCATTTTCTTTTTCAAAACAAACATGAGCTATGAAGCAATGAAACTATTAAAAATAAAACGTGTGGATACGTATAAATTTAACTACCATTTCTAATGTGCATATGCAGTGAAATCTCTTGGTGCACTTTCACAGAGTTCAAATGGGATCTAAAAATAGTGGTGATAGCAGCCATCTTGGACAGACTCTGCAAAATGTTCCAAAGCTGTCAGTCATCAATATAAAAAAAAACAAAAGAGTACTAAAGCTTATCTCCCTGGCCAGCCAGGAAGAAAACACACACAAAAAAAACCCCAAATTAAATTCAAACACAAAAGTCCACATTGGCTTTGATGAAGGGTATCGTCATTTCACAGCAAAACAGCTTTTTTAACCCTTTCAGTTACCAGTTATGTAAATTACAAAAACAGCTAAGAAACGAGTCACACTCGCTTCTTTTTACTACACCCACAAAGGCTATATTTCTGAAAAAACTGTCAAGGCTCCCCACAGTGTGAAATTTAAGACTTTAGATTCTCATCTCTGTCTCATCACTGTGCTCCAGGGTGTGCTCTGTGGTGCTGATCATTGAGGCTGATGGGCCTTGTGTAACACCAAAAGGGGAGACGGCTGGTGATCGGGCTGCCAGAGGGGACAGTGAAGGAGAGAAGCTGGGGGACATAGCTGCTGATGAGATGGAACCCTCATGGCTAATAGGAGAGCGCCTGAGGGTCGCTAGGTGCGGAAACGTCCGAGTGATGGCAGGCTTGGGTGGAACAGACTTGGCACCAGGGTGGGCTATTGAGGTAATGAGAGGGGGTGGATCAATTCTTGGTTTAGGATCTGTCTTGACTTTAGGTTGGAAAGGTCGACGTGGGTTGTTGGGCGGTATGCTCTCATCTTTAAGTCTGGCAATTTCTGTAAAAACGTTAGCAAGAGGTTGGAATTGGGGGCACCAGTTGAGAAGGTAATCCCAGTTATAGCTGCCTCGTAGCTCCTCATCGCTAGCAACAATGGCTGTAAGAGAGCCATCAATTGAAGGTTTACCATCTTCAGGGAAGCCATAATCCTTCGGATGGGATATGTTTAGCCCTCTGCCCACTCCAAGATAACCACCTCCTTCATCTCTATAGACTGGAACTTGACCAGAGAGTAAGGTACCACTTAAACTTCCCAACTTCTTCCCTTTGAACCACTGGCTGGCATCCAGTGTCCCTGTTTCACCAGAGATGTCAGAGAGCTGGTCAGCATCCTGCTGGATGCCTGAGTCAGGCCCCCGGGCAGAGATGTGCTCTTGCATGGAAGAGGTAATGCTAGCCACTCGTGGATACTCATTTATCATCCGGATTTCATCATCCTCTGCAGCCTCAGCTGATCCTCTGCCACTGGAGTGTGATGGATCCAAGGAGCCTCCTCTTGTGTAAGAACCAGCACCTCCTCCCTGATCGCCAGCATACCCTGGAAGGGTCTGATGGTATATCCTCTCCCCACCTGCAGATTTGGATTCATCTAATTGCTGCAGTGCTGTGTCTGAAGCCACGGTCCCAGTGTTCTGCCCTTTCTTGTTGTGTCTGGACTTCACTAAGTACAGGGCCACAGCAATTATGACTAAAATGACTATTACACTAAGAGAGGCTGCAATAATGCTGATCAGGAGAATGTTAAAGTCAGTTGCAAGTCCAAAGGATGTGTTGGTGACATCAATAGTCAGCTGAGCAGTCATAACCCTTGAGGTTTCTAAAGGACTATGAGCAATAACATCCATGGTTATTAGGCGTGTCTCCCTTTTGGAACGGCTTCCACCGCTAGAGCTGCTAGAGCTATCCATTTTGAGGCAGATCACACCAGTGGTTTTGTTGACATCAAAGTATGGAGAGTTGGTTGGTAAAGAGTAGAGTACAATCCCATCAGCACCACCATCCTCATCTTTGGCTTGCACCTGACCAATGCTCTGGCCCTTCTGGGCTCCCTCTGGTACCTCAAAGGAGAAGGCTGAGGAGGTGAAGACTGGATCATACTCATCCTCCCCTGTGACATAGACTTGTACAGTAACTGTGGCAGAGTTGTTGCCTGCATCCATAGCCAAAGCCATGAAATTAAAGGAGTTCACCTTCTCAAAATCGAACGACTGACGAGAACGCACCTCTCCTGTCTTCTGATCCACCACAAAGAAGTCTTTTTGACTAGATCTGTCCAATATAAAATATTTCAGCTGTCCATAAGCCCCAGAGTCATGGTCTATGGCATGCAGCACTGTGACTGCTGAATTAGGGGGCTGGTTTTCTCGGATGCTTGCAGTCATAGTCTCAATGGGGAAGTAAGGCCTGTTATCATTAATATCCTTAACCTCCACATTGATAGGCGCTAGGGAAAAGTGACCATAACCATCTGAAACTTGAATAATGATTACATGGAAAGGTTGAGTCTCCCGGTCCAGAGGTTTCTGCAGCCGCAGAGCTCCAGTCCACTGGTCTACTGAAAATAGTTCTGTGTCATCTCCAGAGCTGATGCTGTATTGGATCTCTGCATTGGGGGCTGAATCTGCATCAGTTGCGGACAGTCGTAAGATCTCAGTACCGGCTGAAGCCCCTTCACTGAGAGCCACAACATACTCAGCACGGCTGAATAAAGGAGGGTTGTCATTGACATCACTCACATGGATGATAGCAGGAACACTGGAGCTGCGCTGGGGAACACCACGGTCCGATACTACAATTGTTAGGTTGTAGCGAGATGTCACCTCAAAGTCCAGCTGCTCTGCCAGGATCAGTGTCCCTACTGTCTGGAAGCCATGACCTTCTATGAAACGAACACTACTCTCAATCTGAAAGGCATTTCCAATGTTCCCACTTGCAATAGCAAAATCAAAACCTGAGTTTTCCTGGGAGAGATCACCATCGACTGCTTCCAAGGTCAGGATGGTGGCTCCAGGAAGCTGGTTCTCAGACACTGTGGCTCTGTATTCAGACTGATGAAACATGGGGGCATTGTCATTCACATCTGTGAGCTGGACTTGTACAGTAGCAATGGCGGACAGAGATGGCTTTCCTCCATCATGAGCCTCAATGACCACACTCACAGTGGGACGCTCTGGGTCAAACTCAGCTTTTTGACCAATGAACAATGTGCCTGTAAAGAAAAGCACATATGGAGAGGCTTAAAGCTTCTTTCTAGCTGATTACCTATCTATATTGTAATATATAAACTATATACACTCACCGAACACTTTATTAGGAACATGTACACCTTCTCATTCATGCAGTTATCTAATCAGCCAATCGTGTGGCAGCAGCGCAATGC
>JAOUQW010000009.1:7499690-7526522 GCA_028565825.1 Olivaichthys viedmensis
AGGCCCTTAACCCTCCCTGCTCCAGGGGCGCTGTATCATGGCTGACCCTGCGCTCTGACCCCAGCTTACCAACATACCAACATGCTGGGATATGCAAAGAATCAATTTCACTGTACTGTACTTGTATATTTATATTTATATGTGACAATAAAGGTGCAATCCTATTAATTAATCCTTTATCCTAATCTAATCTAATAAGACCTGGAGATAGTTATTTAGGTTCCCATTTCAATGGGATTTTCTCAGTGACGCATCTCCCTCCGTAGTACGTATCTTGGATACAGTATTTTTGCCTCATAGCAACTTACTTCCTGGGACCATAATTTGAACCAATAAACTGAAATGTCACATGAGAATAGGAGAATGAGAGAATGCCACTCTAGAAATGCTGAGAAATGACGCGCTAACAATACTGGTCGTCCATGAGCTATGACTAAAAAGCCAGGAGACAGGGAAAAAATATAATGGATTTATAGAGTTGAATTTATTGACTACTAGGGCTAGCTGGGTACTCCCTGTCCCCTGTTTTACAGATAACTCCACCTAGTGGCAGGTGATGTACAGACATCTAACCTACTTATCTGCATGTTTTTCAGTCATAGCCTTCCAACAGTGTGGTGATTTGCACTTGGCACATCTATTCAAAATAATTTTTTTCTCTCTGTCTTTTTTACTGTTTTTAATTAGACAAATGTCTGGAAGCTCCACCTTCACCTTTGGGTTCTCTGGTTTTGGAAGTAAATCATAATGTGTAGTCTAACCAAATACCCTCCCTCAGGGGGAGATCATTGGTCTATAATGAGAAATAAAAGATAAAAGCATCTAATAATATATGAAAATGATTGCTACATGTATACTGTTCTGTAATACAAAAAGTAAAACTGATGTGTGTCCTTTGTCTGATATTTGCTCACCAGATAGCTGGTCAATCCATTAATCTCCAAGATTTAACTTAGCTAAAAAGTATGCATAATTATGTCAAACTAACATTAGCGATAGCATATGCGTTACAATAAACACACCTTTCAAGGAAAAAACTTTCCTGCTGACTGCCCTTTAGAACTTTGTCCTAAAATTAAATAGTTATGAAGATGCCTGTTTGTAGGCGTTGGGGAAATGAATGATGAGGCTCACCGGTGTTGGGATTGAGGCTGAATCGGCCTGCTGTATTGCCCGCTTGAATGCGATAGGATACTCTGCCATTTTCGCCCTGGTCTGCATCACGGGCAATGACGTAAAGCAGCACAAAGCCCATAGGCTTATCCTCCATTACACTGACTGCTGTAGGGGAGCTAAATACCGGAGCATTGTCATTTTCATCAGTTACAAAGATGCGTGCTGTGACGGAGCCCCAGCGCCTTTGACTGGGATCTGTAGCTGAGTCAGTGGCTCGGACCACTAGAAAAAGGCTGGAGTTCTCCTCATGGTCCAGCTCTTGACCCAGGGTGAGCACTCCGGTGATGGGATCGAGGAATAGAACATCTGATCGGTCAGGCCAGCGGTACTGGACAGAGTAGCGCACCTCGCTGTTGGGCCCACTGCCATCCTTATCGATGGCCTGGAAGGCATAGATGGAGGAGCCTGGCTGCATGTTCTCAGGGACGACAATGGTCACAGGGTCTTCAGGGAACTGTGGTGCATGATCATTACTGTCTTGCACGTTGATATCCAGCTGGATCACATGACTGCTAGGGTAGGCCTTCGAGAAGTCATCCACCTCAATCTGCAAGGTGTAGTGAGATCCTTTTTCATAGTCCAACTCTCTGGCCAAGTACACATCCCCAGTGAGGCGATCAACCATGAAAACACCATCCTGATCAGTGCCACCTACTACAAGGTAAGTAACCTGTCCATCAAGCAACACATCACGTTGGTCATGTAGCCGCACTGAACCTATGATGGAGCCCGGTTTGGTGCCCTCCACTGTGTTAAGTGTCATAGATAGGGTGTTGGGTTTGGGTGGAGCTCTCGCTGAGCCAAGAACCTGTGAATAGAAACATTGAGACAATTGTGAGAGTCTGCCATCGAAAACAAGGACATACAGTGTCACTGATGCTAAGAACCACTCTTACTATGTTGTAGGGTTCTACATAGAACCTTTAAGGGTTCACCCAGAGGGAAAAACCAAAGAACCCTTTGAGGTTCTGGATTTTTAAAATGTAGGTTTTTCTAGATGAAATAATTGGGATTTGAACTTGGTATCTTTTGATGATAGACAGTTGTGTCACTGAGCTGGGAAAACAAATAAACTCTATACCAATGAAAGAAAGGTGCACACATGCAAGGGAAACTAAACATTTTTTGTAAAAAAAATTTAATATTTCTCAAATTATCATTTGTTCAAGATAATTCTGTCATGATAACATACAAATCTGCTCACCAAATCACACCTGTACTTCAAAACACTGTGTTCATTTTACTGTCTACATTAGACTGCAATTAAGGTGCAATGAATCCATCTGCCACATGAAAGAACTGATGTGGTCATTTCCTGTCGCCTTTGAGCGAGCCTGGAAACTCACTTAAATGCTTTCTAATGATAACAGGTGAAAGCTTTCATACTTAAATCCCCATGAAAAGCAAACAGTCTTCTTCGACTGCACTGAGCAACAGAGGAGTTGTGGAATGCCTATAACTGCATTACTTAACATTCTCTAAAATGCAATGAACTGGAACGACCCAATGCGGCTGTTATTGCTTGACTATTATGTGGAATATTATGTTTATGTTGTTGTGGTGAAATGTTATCTGGTGTGAGTGTGTCCATGAGCGCTACTGTGCACGAGGGCTGGAGGTTAGCGGCTCTTTTTGTCTGATCAGAGCAAGCCACAGCTGGGGCCCATCACGGGCCATCTGGGAACACTTGATTTAAAGGTTCCCTTTTTTTCTGCCTTTCTCTCATTCTTTGGGAGCAAAGATATTGCAAGCAACCACTCACTCCATAATTAGGATCCTATTCCCTTTTAGGAATCACATATGAGAAAGCACTATGGTTCATGTACAACAGTAAAGGCCCACTGTCTGCCAGAAATACTTCTACTCAGCACATATTCTGTGGGACCTGCACACTTTCGAACAGATATGAGAACGAAAATAGTGTACTTTATGGAATATCAAATGACACACATGTTCAATTTACACCAGTCTGTGGTTTACTAGACTCTCTCATTTTGGTTTGAATTACTGGATCTAGCGCTTAAAGGGGAAGTAATGTTGACAGTTTTGCTTTTGAAGATCTCAGCTTCACCCAATTCCTCCCACAACCATGATATCACAATTTCAGAGATTTACTTCGCTGACAGAAAAAGACAAGTCCTTATTGCGAGTTTAGAGTCCTCTCCCTACAGAGGTTGGAAGTTTATGGATGAGTGTTACATTTCAGTGTACGTGCACCAACACAAGCTGATCTAATGAGTCTAATTGCTGGTAAAAGGCCACTTTTCAAGTGTCAGTTTGCTGATTATTGCACCGTGTAGTGTGTTAGACTTTAAAGTGACACCACTTGAGTGAGCACAAGTTTGAATCCCACGCTGTCACATTAAGAGGTCTGACCTGTATGCGCAGGACGCTGGAGGTGCTCTGAGGTGGAACCCCATGATCTGAGGCAGTCACAGTTAAACTGTACTCAGCCTTTTCTGCTCTCCTCAATGTGGAGGCAGAACGTAGCTCGCCCGTGTTTGGGTTCAGAGAGAACCGCTCTGCTCTGGAGCCTGAAATACAAAAGTAGGAATAAAGTTTAAAAAGATTAAATAAACTACAAACCTTCTATTTATTGGTAAGGAGACAATGACTTCCCTCGTCGTGGATCAAGAAACAAAAACAGTAATGTGATGCATGTCATGAAGCAGGATAGCCAACTTTAACCAGCTTTATGAAATTCCTACTATGTTTTAAATTAGTTTTAAATTAGTTTAGCTTTTATACTTTCCACTAATGTAGCATTTGCAAAGACAGTTAAGCAGTTATGCCCTGGAAGCCTTTCACTCCAGAAACAGAGAGCTCATACCAAAGAAGCTTTACTTGTTTACCAGATAATGAGTAGAAGATTGTGCCATTCTCTCCCTCATCGGGGTCTTTAGCCTGCAGTGTTCCCAGGAGCGAGCCAACAGGCAGACCCTCCTGCACCTGAAACACACACACATACAATGGTAAGACCTGCATTACTCCACCAAAGATGCATAACCCTGTATCTGTAAATGTGCCACACTCTATTCATACCATGTTCATCATTACCTCTACCCCCATATGATACCATTACTCATCCTTACTCAACAATCATACGACATTCAACACCCATTTAGTTGGCTATATTATTATCCCTCATATGTCCATCATTAAGAAATACTAATTCTAAGCCCTCTCACCTGGATAAGCAGGTCCCTGCCTGGCAGCACATGGCTGAAGAGTGGAGCGTTATCATTCTCATCCAGCACAGTGACATGGGCAGTGCCGGTAGCACTGCGTGGAGGTGTGCCTCCATCCTGTACCACCACCACCAGCTGGTAGCTGGACTGATGCTCACGATCCAGTGCAGCCCTGGTGCTGATCTCTCCTGGAGAGGGAAAGGAAAGACCAGAGAGTGAGACAGGTAACAGAGAACATTGTGTTTTACTGCCTTTTCATTCTGAGAGCCTATGACTGTTGTTGCTTGCAGTAAAAAGAGTTGTGTTGAGCAGTGAATCCATTCCAGTATTCATATCAAACGCGACACATAAGTGGCGCATCTGTGTCGTGTAAGCAAAACGTAAGCCACCTTCCATCCAAACTACACTGCTATATCAGGTCAGGGTTGTTCCAGAGCACACCCTAGATGGGATGCCACAGACACATTTGCACACTCATTCACACCTAATTTAGAGTATCCAATCCACCTACCGGCATGCTTTTGGGAGGTGGGTGGAAACCGGAGTACTCAAAGGAAACCCACGCGCACACGGGGAGAACATGCAAAACTCCACACAGACAGTAACCCAAGCTCAGGATTGAACACTGAACCCTGCACCCTTGAGCTGTAAGGCGGCAAGAGTACCCGCTGCACCACCGTGCCACCACATGAAATTGTTGTAAATTAGAATTTTTTATATAAAAATGAGAAAGAAAGAATTATAAGTACCTTAGACGGGGAGTTTGGAGTTATTGATTACACATAGTTCAACTTTTGGAAAGAGATGCTGGTAGGTGGCAGTGCCCATAACCCTGTTCTTTGCCAACAAGCCCTAGCTGTATAACAGTAGCCACAGGAACTTCCTGTCTAAATGAGCTCAAAAGGGGTAGATAAACTAGTATTTAGATATTCAGTTAACCCATTATATACCTTACTTTCGTTACTGCATACGTTTTCTATTAGTTTCACTGTAGTTACTAAAGAATTCATAGTGGTTACTAAATAATAAGCTTTAAGATGAATAACTGAATAATAAGCTGGGACTTTAAGGGGTTAACTGAATAATATCAACAGTCAATAAAGTCGTAATCAATTAAACACTTTAAGCATTTCTCTTCTCACCAGTTTGAGAGTTGAGCTGGAAGTTGCGATCAGTGTGAAGCAGTTTGTAAGTAAGACGGCTGTTGAGTCCAGCGTCTCGGTCGGTGGCTGAAACCCTCCCAAATCCTGTTCCTGCAGGCAGGTTCTCCCTCACTGTCAGAAAGGCCCTCTCCTGGGAAAGACGTGGCGAGTTGTCATTCTCATCTGTCACGGAGACCCTCACGGTGGCACTGCCAGTTTTCTTCAGCTGTCCCCTGCCTGAGCTGGCCAGTACAGTGAGCAGGTAGATGTCCTTGGCCTCCCTGTCCAGTGCACTCTTCACAAATAGCCACCCGCTGTCCGGGACAATCCCAAACCCTGCTGCATCTCCATCTGGCCGGAGATGGTAGGAGAGTGGTCCAGAACTTGAGGAGGAGCCTCCATTTCCGCTCTGATCCATATTGAGGGCGCGCACCTGCAGGAAACGGGTGTTTAGCGGTGTGTTTTCCTTCAGCTCCACACGGTAGGTCATGGTGTCAAACACAGGACCCTGGTCGTTCTCGGCCTGCACGTGCACTACAAGAGTGAAGGTGGCGCTGAGCTGAGGGGCGCCGCTGTCCTTGGCCAGCACCAGCAAATCGTAACGAGGGACACTCTCATAGGAAAGGCTTCCAATTAGGCGAATCTCACCGCTGCTTCTCTCTACACTGAATGTGCGCTGGCTTTCGGATGAGAGCAGTTCAAAGTTCAGCTGCCCATTGGCTCCTGAGTCAGGGTCCTCAGCTTGTACGCGATATACCAGCGTGCCCATCTTTGTAGCCTCGGGCAGCAGCAGAGACTCGGATGATGAGGGCAGGAAGGTAGGCGCATTATCGTTGATGTCAGTAATGGTGATGAGGACCTGCGTCTGGCCGAACACTGGAGGGGAGCCACTGCGAGCTTGGACTTCCAGCTCCAGTGAAGGCCTTGCCTCATGGTCCAGAGGCAGGCTGGTCCGCAGAGCGCCTGTCTCCAGGTCCACTGTAAAATAGCCGTCCGGATCACCAGAGGAGATGGTGTAGGAGATGTCCTTACTGACTCCTAGAATAGGAGTGTGGGAGAGAAAGAGACAGTCATACAAACAGATAGACAGACAGATAGACAGAAAGATAGACAGGCAAAACTGTGTGTGCATACAACAGTAGTAACATTAAATAACTACCCATGGGTTAGAGAAAGATCAATGATCTCACCGTTCCTGCTGTTAGCACGCACCACACCGACTTCTGTGCCCCTCAACACATCCTCAGTCACGATGAAGAAGTACTGCACCTGCTCAAACATGGGGGGCGCCACTGAGCCGGCCACCACACTGATGTTCACTCTGGCATTAACGGGTGCTGTAAGCCCGCCTCCATCCAATGCTGTGATCACCATCGCAATGACAGAGTTGGCCTTTCCGTGCAGGGAGCGGGACAGAGAGATCACTCCTGCAGGGAAATAAACACCATTGAAAAACACACCACACTGAGGTCACTCACTTTATTCAGGACACTGTCCACACAGCTGAAATAAATGGATTCACATATACAAGAAACTGGATGCATGGTGCGATAGAATTGTGCAATAGAAATAAAATGGCTGTGCGCTGTAACATATAATAATAATAATAATAATAATAATAATAGTTACTAATGATTGAAGGGTCATTAATGTATGCATTATGAAGCATTAACTAACTAATAACTACCAAATAATGCTTAACTAAGAAATAAGTGCTATTTTAAAAATATAATAGTCATTTATGCATCATAAACAAGTTGCAGTAAAATAAATAACTGCTTAATCATCTAACTTAGACAATCACTAAGCAATTATTCATAATGATTATCAGTAAACTTATTTTATGCAACTTAGTAAATGCTTAATAATGAAATAAATATTTCCAGTCACAGAATTTGTTAATTAAATAAATAATTATCTCCAAAAGTTAACAATTCAATTCTGATTCTAAATTATTTGTATATTGCTAATATATTTTGAATAAGTAATAAGTTATTATATCATTTCTAACAATCAAACATTAACACACCTGTGTCCTTGTTAAGAGTAAAGAAGTTGGAGCCTCCCCCTGGAATGGTGCGATATGTCACTTTGCCGTTCTCTCCCGTGTCAGGGTCATGGGCTGATACTCTGACAACGGAGGTTCCTGGAGCACTCTGAGAGCTTAAACTGACTGCATAGTTTACCGGGTAAAACATGGGCCTGTTATCATTAATGTCCAGCAATAGCACTTTCACATAAGCAGATGAGCTCAGGCCACCCTGAGGGAGAGAAAACCACGGAGTGTGTTATTACCTACTGACAAAATATAGCATGAGGAAAACCTTTTTTAACTGCAGCCACTTTTTTGTTGCTGATAATTAGCATTTGTAAGGGAAGTGAGAAAATCCTTATAGCATTCAGAGTGAGCAGTTACTCGGCTTGTCATTTCAATTCCTTCGCCAACACTGTTTTATGTCTGCTTAAATAATGGAAGTGGAAACTGGTACCACCATTGGGAAGTGTGTGTGTGTGTGTGTGTGTGTAAATGAACACGTGAGAGAAGGAAGGAAGGAGAGGAAGAAAAGAAAGAAAGAAAGTGTGTTATTGTATATCAATGCACCCAAGGGAAATTGCATTTTACTGCCTTTTCATTTGAGGAGCCCATGACTGTTGTTACTGGCAGCAAAAAGGGACTGTGCTGAGCAGTGAACCTGAGAGCTGGTCTGGGAGACTGGATACGATCTGACAGCACAAATACACATTTGTTTCAAAGCACTATTCAGTCGTATTGTATCAAAGACTATTTAGTCTCAACTAAATACTGCCATTAATTGCACAAGCCATTGAAAAATGTCATAGTTGGTCAAGGAATTATTACTAAGTTGCATATATAATTTAAAAACAAAACTGACCAATGATTTGGACTATTAGAATCAGCAAGGACCCATTCTGAAAAACTGCAATAGTCCAAAAAGACAATTGTTATGAATCGGTATTATGAATCTCTCTCACTCACCCCATCAGCAGCAGTGACAGTAAACTCGTAGCTCTCGGATCCCTCGTCTCGGTCAAGGGCTGCACTAGTGCAGATCTGCCCCGTCTCTTTATTAATACTGAACACTGTGGAAGGAGAACTGGAGTGTCCTGATCCTATAGAATACATTATTGTACCAAATGAACCGCCATCAGCATCATCTGCAGTCACCTGTAGAAGACAAAGACAATACATGACAGAGACTGTCTTAGTACTACAGTCTGTTATTATTTGTTATATGCATCACAATTGCTTTTATACAAGTTTTAGCATTTTTTTAAAAAGCAGTCAATAAAGTAAACACTAAATTGTATTAAACTGACTCTCAGAATGCTGAACCAAACTCTCTTTTTGGACTTATCTGTTGTTGGAATTAACATTAGTTCTTTCCCAACTTTTCTTATGCGCTGTGGAGTGTGTGTAAGAGAGTAAATTTGGTATTACATTCAGACTAAAGTCTGAGCTACGCGTAAAGATTTATCATGTAAATGTGGACATATAAGCCACATGTACTGATGTACACAATGTACGAGTGAGGGAAGTACACACAGAGAAAGGAGGCCCATAAGAATAGAAAAAGCAATATTAGGATCAGGGCCCACCAGCCTTCCACAAGTCAGAAAACCATTTGTTTTTCTAGGCACCTTGCCTCTACTCAGTACTGGCACTCAGACAGCACCTCAATCATACGTTCATGATATCAACCATATAAAAGATGAAATGCAAGGGAAAAATACACAAATGACAGCTTGGCAAGGACCAATCAATACCATTAGCTGATCTGTAAAAAAGACAGAACAGATGTCTTGAAGTCTTGCCTTTCAGGAGGCACAGTAGGTTTTTTTTATAACAGAGAACATTGTTTTGCCAAGGAACGATTTTTTATCTGTCCACCAGCTGGGAGAAAGGAAGCCTGTGTTTACAGCTCAGGTCAGGTCAAATGCGTCTGCCTTCCAGGCATTGTTTTTTATGATACCAAACTCCACAAAAGGGACACTTTTCTCTACTCTCAGTGGAAGCCTATTCTAGGTTCAAGCTTAGCAAGTTAAGTTCAGCCAAATCTCAAGATGACAAACTTTTATAGAGTAGCTGAGCTCCTCTATAGGTCTCAGATCAACAAGCTAACAAATCAGCTGATGGACAAGGGTAAAATATGAGTAAATCTATTCCAAGCAACTGTATTACACAGTGCCAGACACCTACACATCACCAGGTGCTGTCCAGAAGGCTTTACACAGTAGGATTTCTCAACTGGAAAGGTTTAAGTCATGACCTCTTAGCTCCTCTTTCTGGGCTGATCTCTGTTCCCTGATGCGCTCGGTAAACAGAATTACACTGGTGGTCCAAGAAAGCCCTCATTCATCATTTCAATACATGCATGTAGCCTCAATAGCCTATAACCCAACAAAGAGTTTCCTACAAAACATTAGGGGGAAATGACTTTAGACTTTGTCGGGTCTGTTTCTCAACAAAAAAAATTATATGTTTGGCTTTAAAAGCAGCCCTCTAACTTTGCTTGGTGCCATTTACACGAGCTATAAAATAGACTTTTTTATAAGATCTTGAGACTTTGAAATCTGACCAAAAAGGGCGCCGTGATTTCTCCCTGGCTGAGAGGAAGACAGCGCAGAGGTGAGACAGCTACTTTTCAGAATCCTGCTGGGGATTTCCTCATGCATCCCAATACTCATCTGTATTAAAAGCTAAAATTTCAACTTTGGTTTAACCTTTGGTCATGAATCAGAGGTGTATTTCTGTGCACCGTAGCGCAGAAACAGCAGATTTTTTTTCAATGTAACATATTTACACCTGCTACAGTCAGAACCAATTTTATTTCAAATTTGCATGGCTAAAATGTAGAAATGGGAATATAATGAGTGTGTTTGGTTAAAGTTGGAGGCAAAAATCCGTATGTAAGTTCAAAACTGGTCATATAACCAGTTTCAACATATCCTGGAGAGAATCAAAAGAATGTGGTTTAATGGCTTCATCAGGTTAGTGAAGGGGAAATAATTAAAAGCCATAGACCATTGAGAGTCCCCTTTTTTAACATAAATAAGAACACCATCAGAGATGGTTATTCCAACTGCAGATGTCCTCATCCCATTGCCTTATTTCCTAAAGGTATCACATTGGGTGTAACATCTTTCGGATGGGTTTATTATCTTAGAGTTGTCTGTGCTCCTAGGGTATTTACGTAGATTGGGGAGATTAGGCACCTGCGATATTAATTTGGGTTACTGCGCTGACCAGGCCTGAGGGTTGGTCGTCCACACAGGACCCAACTTGCCAGAGGATGACCTCAGAATTATCTCTATACACACCAGAATATCTGGATAGTTCTACATTGGCTTAGAGCTAGGTGAGATCATAACTGATACAATATCAGTACCACATGGGAAGAGAGAGAAAATGAATAAAAGAGTAAAAGAAATAGAAAAAGGAAAATAAAATATTAAAAGAGAAAAAAGTGAATGAGTGAAAGAGAGTTTCAACATTATATGTCTCTAATAGAGTCAGAGATACACTCTTAGTACAAGGGTTCTTTGGATGGTTCCAGCTTTTTGAAAAAGGTTCCATCTAGCACCCTAGATCCTGGTGTTGTTGTGGGGGAACCCTTAAAGGCTCTATGAAGAACCCTTTAGGGTGCTAGATGGCACCTTTTCCTCTAAGAGTGTATCAAGGATTGAAATGGTCATGATTTGGTCAGGTCTGGGGGTAATGGGGCATGACGGCCAAAGCTGGGAGAGAATGTGTTACATTCAGTGCTGGATTTGAGACCATAACTGAGAGTCCCTTTGGGTGCAAATATGAAAAGCATTGTGGGGCCTCTGTGCTGAATCAGGGCCCTTTGGGGCCTCTTAGCTGCAGAGAGACTGGGCTGATTCTGACTGGGGGAAGGGGATGGGTACGTCGATTCTCCACACTCTCCAAGATAAACACAAACACACGTGTGCTGTTGCAACAAAGATTCACATGCAGGCAAAGCTTTTATGAAAACTCTGAGAGCGATAAATTAAAATGCTGTAAGGATGTGGTGCGATAAACAGCCGGTGTTTCAAACATAAAAAACCTGGAAGGGCTGCAGAATTTTGTAATTTTTAAAATTTGTCACAGACAGCATGTACGTTATCAGTGAGTGCTTATTGATGGAAATGAAACATCCATGGCTCATAGAAATCGACAGTCTATCTCCAGCCTCAGCCACGTTGTAGTAGTGATGAGACAGAGCTTCTCTTGGCAATGATTCCTCAATTTCTTATTGATCAATGGATTAAACAACCTTTTTTTCATTGGAGACAGAGAAAGAGAGATGCTTGAGTCCAGGCAAAATGTGTCACACACTCATCTAAACATTACTGTGGCTCCAAGTGAAAAAAAACAACAACACTTTGAAGTGCAATTCACTTCTAGCACTGCTGAAAAATCTGAAGCATTATGTGCAGAACAGCCATCACTCTCTCAAGGTCCTTCAGTTAAGTGTTCGGTAAAAGTGGCATTATTAGAAATCTAAAACTCTACTTAGCCTCGTATTACAATGGTGATACAGATAAGATACTGGTGTGAAAGTAGAGTAGTAATTCTGTTTGGATGAAGGCCTGCTCCTACCTTCATGACCCATCCATTCCTGAGGTCACACTCTGTGCAATTGCTCCCAGAAAAGCACACGTACCACTATATACCATAACTCACCCCTTTCACCCTATGTCTCTCAAGAGAAGGAGAACTGGGCCCATATGTATTAAACACTGTGTTACAAGTAACAACCCAAACTCTGATTTGACTATTTATATATAATTAAATACCATTATATGCTCTGGGAAGAGCTGATCCAAGATTAACAATATATAATCTTTTTTCCCATAATAATGGTTAGAAACACATATTGTACAGAGCATATTGATCTCTCTATCAGTTATTAATTAAACATTAAGTTTATTTTTCTTTAAAACTACTGAACTGTAGTAGTAAAGAGTTTTTTTTTTTTTTAAGAAAAACAAAATGTGTTTCTCATAAAGAAAATCAACAGAAGTGAAAAAAGTGTTGCTCATATAAGTCAGTTGGTTAGCAAGATATTTTGCAAAAGAAAAACTTTGGAGAAATTGATGTTATTAATGCAAAAATATTTATCAAAATATATTTGATAGTTTGAAAAGAGTGGGAATACAAAAACCTCACTAGGCAAAAAACCTGTGTTTTTTAGTCCTAAAACATAACAGTTTTACAAACAGGACCAGCGCTTCATTAACCCCTTAAACTCCCACAACCCATCAATGGGTCCAGACATTCCTCATTCTCAGAACTACACACATTAATAATAAGACAGGAGATTAAAGGGTTAAAATCTCCTGCAATCTAAAAATTATATCTCATGTTGGCGAGTGAGTGATTTTATTTCTGTGTCGCTTCAGTTGAAAGTTTAACTACCAGTGTGTCTTCCTAAATTTCAAAACAGTCGTTCAGCTGAGAAGACCTTAAATGCGCTCATATGAAAGTTATACAGTCACAAACATGATGAAATGGCCTGAAGCCTCCATGGGTTTCTGTTATTTGCAAGTGTTGTAAATGTTTTGTTATAACATCGCTTGTAGTGCTTAACATGTGGTCTAAATTATCAATCCTCGGTTTATCTCTTTATCTATCTCTAGCTTGCATCCAACGTCAAGAGGCTGAATTTAAAATGTATCCGTAATTTTAATAATAATTTTCTCTGGCTAAATATTGGGGTATTGGTTTCAGATATACACAGCACACATGCACCCAAACACACCATGTCTGGCCATTCGTTACAGTAGATCCCCTGTCTCCCAGGCAAACAAATTCTCTCAGATGGATCAGCAAATCTTTACACAGGAAAGCAGCCTGAAACAGTAATCACCTTGCATAGCTAGTTCTATATACGGATTCATTTGGGCAAAATCTTATTTCAGTTCAAAGTGATTATTAGTCCAAGTTTTAAAGTAGGGATCATGGAGACTTAAGAGGACTTAGGAGGATTCTTTACAATGACAGCCTTTACAACAAAGTGAGGGACTATGACTGACTAAATTCAAGATGACCTCATGTCTATTTTCACAAACTCCAAATTATAGGAGGCCTATACATACGGTACATATAAATAAAAATCTACATGTACAAACAACAAAGAGCAGTTGATGCACAAGTCCTAAAAATCTAAACTAAGTGGATCATAAGTCCAAAAAAAGGATTTAGAGGGATACTTAAACATCTAAAAAAGGCTGACCTGAAATTTAAGATTTTTACTTTTAACAGTCAACTCAGGGAGTTGTCATTTAATATTTCATTCAACCCTCTCCAATTCATGAAACATTAACAGAGTGGACCAATATTATATCTCTCTAGCAAAGTCTCAGGGTTGGTTCTACAAAACAAAAAAGACAGACTATGCATTATTACTGTGATGAGTGATGAGCTAGGCAGGATAAATAGAGATTTAATCTGCCTTTACCATCCTGATGCACTCTGTAATTAATAACTGGCAACATACACCAAACAAACAGATACATAGATGATGGCATAGCCTCCAATAGTGAGCAGTGCAAAAGCTTTACAACTATGACTACAGTCCATAGTAGCAGATACTCTACTCATGTAGGTACAGACTATTGATCTCAGTGTTTTCAGTGTTAAAACACTTAATTTTCATAATCTCATTTCCTGGGCAAACAAACACCAAGGACCATAAGGGACCCATAAATCCTGAAGACTCTCAAGTCCTCAATATTGATCTGGACAGAGAAAATGTGACACAATCAACCAATAGTTTGGTGTAGCCACCCCATTGGCCCACCATGTCTAATGGAAAGCATGCATTGTCTGAACATTATGCATTAAAAGGGGGATGGGAGCCACAATCCTTAACCCCTACTTGTGACATTCAGGAGGCAGTTCAAAGGGATGTATGTCTGGAAATTATATGTCTGCCATAAAATAGGGAAGTCTGCTATGCAGAGTGGCGTGACTGAGGTGGTTAGATTCCCCACACCCCCATCCATCACCTCTGAAAAATATATACTGTATGTCTGTAAGTGCATCTGCACGAAGTCATTACACAGCAATGGTTAATGCTGAAATCTTATTGTCGTTCACTTTATAAGTAGCTTTTGTTTGTCCAATTACTGTGATAATCTAATTGTTATACGTAGTAATAATAATAATAATAATAATAATAATAATAAAATGTAGTATTGATATGTAATAATAGTAATTCAGACATGACATAAATTTACTATAAGTTTTAAATTTAAGTCTTTTACACTCTCTCTGTCTGCCCTATGTACCTTTTTGAAATACCCTATTTGATACTTTCATAAGACCTCATCCTTAATTTATAGCAAATTTACTCTTATGAACAAGTAGATATAGATCATAATAGATCATAATCATCAAAGTCAAGCTCAAATTGCTCTTTAATAACAAGCACAACAATAATATGCCAAAAGGATTAGATACAATGCCAATTTTTATATAGACTGATTTTACTGGAATGCATCAGTTATAAATAAGGGGGCACGGCAAGGGGACACGGCATCACGAGACTGAGAGAGAGATTTCAGAAATGCCTCTAGACATGCTTGCAGTCTTTTATAAGTGGAGATTTATTACTTGCAGAGTAGAAATAATTGGCAAACAATTTAATTGGCAGGGTCAGAGAAAATGATGATTAAAAGGGAGAGGGACAGACTAGAGACAGTTTCATTCAGTACATTTAATGCAAAATGGCAACCGATAAGAAAAAACAGACGTTAACCGACATTTGTCCCAGCCGAGGCAAAGTCTCCACCACTAAAAACTGTAGCTAGTAGCTAGATTGAATATTTGTTGTATAGGAAATGGAGCCTTAAAGAAGATTTACAGACTAAGTTGTGTGTATCCTATAAGGAGGTGCCCTTTAGTGGCTCTTCTATAAAGTAATGGTACAGAGAGGATGCTTCTCCTTCTCCAAGCTTTTGTAAAAATGTCAAGGGACTCTTTTTTATTTTATTGGCTTGTGGGATTTGTTGGCCACTATCGAGGAACAGTGTTTCCCATCTGCATTCTTCTTTGAAGTGGAGTCAAGAGCTATGGCATATTGCTTACAATTTGATGGTAAAAACATGTATACAGAATGCTGAAAAAAAGTGCATTAAAGATAACCTAGTGTGCACTATCAGCATTTAAGGTTTAAATGTTTACATGTGTGGTTTATGGTCACTTTGCTAAGTAATTGCCAAGGGTTGCATGTTTGTCATCTATAGATAATAGTCCTGACAGATAAATATGTCACTACCAGAGCAAAATTAGCACAACATGTCTGTCTGCAGTCTGAAAAAATAAAGGTGATAGAATGATACTATTTTTTTGCTTTCTGTCCCACTTATGTATGTGTACTTTCTGCATTTCCACTTTCTTACCACTCACAATTTTTAGTAGCAGAGGCAGAGGCAAGCAGTGTGGTGCTATTTGATTGGTAGGATGGAGCCTTGGGACCAATCCAGTTAATTACAGGCTGACTAACGTCCCCTCTTGGCCCTTAATGAGGCTTTGGTAACACAAACCTACAGGTCCTCCAATCCACAGTAAACAGGGACTGTGTGTTTAAATACCAATAACAAATACAAATCTTGGTTAAAATGTGGAAATAGTAGCTACAATTACATCCTAACTATTAACTGCAATGCGTGTTCCTCTCTGTCCTCCAGTGTGCATTTCTCACATGCTATTCCACACCAAAACCATGCTGATCAGTAAATATTGATTCCTTAATTTCTGAGTCTTAAGGTTCTGGACAAGAGAGATCGATGGAATCAGTTAGTCATACATCATGCTGACAGTGGCAGACGCAGCCGACAGACACTCAAACTAATTTGAGACAATTACGATACGTATACACAGCCTATTCAATTAAATTACTTTCTTGTCCGCATCTAAGCACAAGCCATATAATGTTGGATGTAATACATCATTTCCATTTAACAATATGACCATCGGATGAATGACATAGTGAGATTATCTTAAGCCTTCTGACAAAGAGCAGACCAGGAGCTGGAGTAACTCTGTATATCTCACTGACTTCACATGGCCCAGGCTTCTAATCTCAGTCCTTTTACTGACCCAAGTCCTCAGAATAAGAGAGATGAAGGAAGGAAGGAAGGGAGAGAGAAATAGATAAATCCAGCCCTGCTGGGGCAGAGAAATATAGGCCCTTTAAAGCACTGTTGTCATTCAACAGACATCCCTTCTCGTCTCTCTCAGCTTAGTTACATAACTGTCCAAAACCAAAACAGCATTAGATGTGTATAAACTGACCTCACCACATTATACATTCCACGTTGGAGCCTAATCACCGCCGCAACATAAGCAACTCAATTACAGGGCAAAAAAAAGGCAGTGCAACACAAGACACATCCTTTTTTTACTGGAGTCAGTGGTGGTGCAGAGGGGGATGAGACAAGGGATGCAGGAAGAGAGAGGCAAAGGAGGGGGAATGGAGAGGAGAGGGGTGGGTTTAAGGGCCACTCAAGCGTGGAGGAGTAATGTTCATAAGCATAGCTCCATGAACGCAGGCAAACAGACAGATCATTGCCCCAGAAGCCAGCAACACAACCCCTTACCCCGTTTACAGCAATGCCTTAGTCTACACCAGCATATTGAAACCAGCGGGAATCTAATATATTGATAAGTATTCTGTTAGTTTGCTGATATGAGCATCAATCTCACCCTACATTACATCTTTTTTCTGTTTAGAATTACAGAAAAACTCACTAGATTAAACATGCCCCTTTTTCTCCCAAACTAGTCATCGCCAATCCCCACCCACACAAGCTAATTCTCTCTCCTACAGCCACCAACCGGGGAGGGTGAGCACGTGTTTCCTCCGAGACACGTGAAGCCAACTACTGCATCTTTACGAACTTCTGCTCATGCAACATCACAGGGCAGTCCCGCGCACTCTGCTGGAAAGTGCCAACTGCCCTCTTCTGTATGCATGATCTCACAGACGCCCACGATTGGATGGTGCTGCTTTGATCGACAGGAAAGAAATGTAATGTAAAGGGATGTAATGCCATCCCTCCCACCCAGAGAGTAGGGCCAATTGCGCTCTCCTGGACTCCCGGCCACGGATGGCTGTGACATCATCGGGGTCGTGATCTCCGGACGATAGGGCGAACGCTTTACTGTTGCGCCACTCGGGAGCCCCAATATGCTACTATTAAGGGTACAATTTTAGCAACACATTTTCTTCCCATAATGTCCCTTTGATTTGGAATGCTAGCCTTCAGCTGAGAGTAAAGTTATATGTTTAAAAAAAGTAACATGCATGTTCTCCACCTGTCTGCGTGGGTTTCCTCTGGGTACTCCGGTTTCTTTCCACTTACCAAAAACAGGTGGATAGATGGATTGGCTACTTGAAATTATCACTAGGCATGACAGAGTGTGTGTGAGTGTGTATGTGTGTGTGTGTGTGATGCCCTGCAATAGACTGGTGTCCCGTCCAGGATGTATTCCTGCTTTGAGCCTAGTGTTCATGGGATAGGCTCCGGATCCACCGCAACCCTGATCAGGATAAAGAGGTCTATGAAGATGAATCAATCAATCAATCAATTTAAGATACATTTAGAGGACCAACTTACGAAGAGCTGTGTGTACTTTTGTTCGTGTTATTTTACCATATTATTGATTTTTCTTACCTTGTGTTGTGTTATATATTATTCATGCCGACCTAATCATTTTATTTTGGTATTTTTCCCTGCTGTTGTGGCCAGTGGAAGCTCAGTGGTTAAGGTTTCGAGCTAGTAATTGGAAGGTTCTAATCCCAATACTGCCAGAGAGTCACCCTTAAGCAAGACTCTTAACCCTTAACTTCTAGGATTGTATCCTTAATTGTAAGTTGCTTAACGAAATAAATGGAATGTATATTCATTTTAATATTATACTACAAATGAAAGAACATACAAATGAATAAATAAATTAACGTCTTTCTTAGGGAACACACGGAAAAGTCTGACACCAAACTTGGATAGCTACTGTCCATCCATCAGAGTCCTCCAATCTAGCCATGCTTGCAAAGTATATGCAGTAAAGTAAAAACCACGGAGAAAACTGTCTGAATCCCAAACGTGTAAATGCTGGATTAAAGCCTGCATTAATTTGTTTTAGACAAGTTTCAGTTGCATCATGTGTAAACTGCCTTTTTTCACAGTGAAAAACTGATCTAGAAACACACTCCAAAATCTAGTGTCACCTGATCTTTACATTAACCCAGCAACACATTACATGAATGTCATTTTTAGATCCCTTTTACTGAAAATATGCCATGCAGTTTAAATGCATGGTCAGAGTAGAATTATGTAATGTCTGACCCTGTGTCCATGACTGGTGTTCAGATTCTCACTGCTAAGCTAGAGTGGGTCTGGTGAGGGGTCTAAGGTGCATGAAAAGGTCAGGGTCAAAGGTCGGTAAAATCGCTGCTGTGTGTTCTATTTTAACCTATGACCTCTTGCTTTCTTTGGCACTGACATGACTTCTCTGTGTGTCTGAAAAAAAACTATCCATGTGGGCTGAGACTTGCCATTATCAGATACAATGAGAAAACAGCTGTTATAACAAGCACACATGCGCAAAAGTAACACTAAGGATCTAATATGTTCAATTAGCTAGGGGTTAATTTAAGCAGTGATCTCAGTCACCATATTCAAGGGGACATTGGGTTTCACAGAACCCAATCTAATCAGGCTGTTTAAAGCATGACATATAGGTCTAATCCAGGCCATATATTTCTCTCTGGGTTCAGAGGGACAGTAGAACACTTATATGCACATCATATGACTTCATGCTAGTCTCATAATACACATTATAAAGGTTAAAAAACATCTGAACCATTAATGCATTCAACAATAGAGAAAGCTGTAAAAAGATGAGGAGTTAAATAAGTTCTTATTTTTTTACATAGAGGACAAATGCTAAGAGAAAAGAAAGAGAGATACATGGGCTATCCCACTAATTCAGCCATGTGTGTTTCTTGGAAGCAAAAATCCAAAAGATAAAGTACCATGATAAAAAAAATATATATATATATATTTGTATTATTTTGGTGTGCCAAATGTTCCCTGTCCCAACCCATTACATGTTACCATCAACTGACTAACAAACAGTGACTTTATCTGTTAAGCAATAAAAGTCATCGTAAACTTCTCTGCCAAAACACTTGAGCTGAGACTTTACCGGCTTATCCCATGGTAAAGAATTTATTCAGAAATGGAACCACAAAGAAAGATGATTTACTACATGCGCATCAGGATCAATAGTCCCAGTGATACACATGTAATAGATATAAACGCCTTGTGTATGACTCTAAAATTACCTTAAAATAAGGAAAAGCAAATGTGCAAATATGGAAACAATTACCTAAAGACCTAAAGACAATATAAAGCAGATCAACTGCACATCACGTCCTATACTGTATCTAACAGCTGTAATGGCTGGTCAGGTTTATCACCTGAAGGGCAAGGACTCACATCTGAAAAACATTTTTGCTGTTTTGGGGAAGCTACTCTAACAACATAGGTAAATAAGCTAGTTTTGACAGATTCAAGCTGAACTTAAATGAGTTGGATCTCAACAATGTACATATACAGTTCTGTGACTTGGTGACTCGTGATTAAAGAATGTAAACTAGCTCAACCACGTTCTCACTTTGTGTTCCCTCAGAACCGTTTTTCATGTGGTAAAGGGTTTATATTATTAGATCTGGAAACAGCAAATGTCTATACAGAAATAAAATATTATTTTATTCATGGAAATGTAATGCATATACATATACTGAGTTCAAGAGACTATTTACATTAAAAGCAGAATTCATTAAAGTAACCTTGTTAGTCACATGGCCTGTCATAGCTATTTCAGTATTTGAAATAACCTCCAATGTCACTCCAGAAAGTCAAAACTCACCATTCACTAATATCTGAAAGCAACAATAAATTTGGTTTTCAAAAATATCTAATGCAAAGTTCTTTGTGTATCTTTAACATTCTCTTGGACAGGCTGCTTAATGTGTAAAATATTCATAGTAAAGTCAGCTTGATGGATTTGTGGCTTTAAAGGTCCATTTCAGTAGTTGACTTTTCAATTCATACTCTGTAAAAGACAATTTCTTTTGGCAGACCAGCACAATTCAACATCCCAGGTGAATTAGATTAGCCGATCGCTTTTACAATCACAACTTTATCTTTCCCTGGTGTGCTGTTTAATGTGGGATAAAAACACCCTGACCTAGCGCAGAAACAGTGCTAATGATGAAGAATAAGCAGCAGAGAAATATAACACAGAATTTGAAGTTGCTGGCCAGTTTTGGGTTGTTCTGACTGCATGCATTAGTGAGAGTGAAGGCAGTTAAATAACAGAGCAGGTCAAAGAAGCCACACACATCAAAGGAACATCAATTCTTGGAATGGGGAGAGGGAAGAACAGTTCTCCAATAATCCCACTATGACTTAAGGATCTGCATAGGGAATGTATACAATAAGGGTGAGAGAAAGGGCATGCAGCTTTGGGCGACTCAGACAGGAACGAATGGTGTGCGAGAGGCATAAAAAACATAAATTTCGTAAAAGCAGGGAATATAAAGAAAGAGACGGAGCGAGAGAAAGAGAGGAACCTCCTTTGAGACCCGTTTAGTTTTAAGACCTTGAAAAATGCCTCAGCATAGTTCTCCCAATGCCTCTAATGGAAGCCATATTGGATTAGGCCAGCATGAAAATACATCACAGGCTGCAAATTGTGACTTGAATGCGATGTGTGAAGTAACAAATCACAATAAATGACTGCCAATTGATAGCTGACAACCACCTCAGCTGCCTAAATCATCTTAACTAGATTTTGTATTTTGCTACGGCACAATTCATTTAAACTAATCTTATTTAACATGTTTGTTAGAATGGTGATGTTTACTTAGTTGTGGCGTGGTTGTGCTCTTCTTTTCCAATCCTCGCGAATCAATATATTGTGAGGCCACACATTTTAACCAGATGGTTAAAGGGTGAAAATCCCAAAACACAGTGAAGGGAGTCAGGGCCATGACCCCTCGTAGCACCATGAATATAAATCAATGATCAGCACGAGAAACAGAGGCCTGATGAGTTGAACAGAAACACAAAGTGAGATGGAGGGAGAGATGACGATTGACAGTCTGCGAGTTACAGTTCTGGGGTAATATGTACTGCTCATAGTCCTGATCCATTTGTGCCTTTTAAAATCCTAATGGACATCACTGTATCCAATAACATATTCGATTTTAGACCAACTCTTTTGCTGAAGGTTGATAGTATATACAGACAAAATCCATAACAAAACTAAGGCTTAAGAACAAAGGAAATGTTGATGACAAGTTATTATTTATGGAAATCCTCTCACTCAGAAATTGGGTTAAGGAAAGGGCACTGGGATTTAAAGAGGTTGTAGAAAGCGAATTCCAGATCCAAAATATCCAGACCACATTCCAGGAAGGCCTCTTCCACCCCACCCCCTCTCTCTCTTTTTACTCACATACACAGATATATGTGAAACACCAAGAGCATCTGCAACATCCGAAGATGACAAATAGCTTCTCCAAGCATAATTCCTTTCCAGTGATACACATGCTGTTCCTAGCACCTGGGGAAAAGAAGGGACTGCTTCAATTTGTAAAGCACCTGTTGCATCCAAAGTAGTACACAACCACAAGGACTGTTTTCCTTTTTTCCCCTAAAGGGCACTGTTGCTCTCGGAGGGTGGACTTCCGAGAAGTTCAGCAGGGACATGCACCTTAACATAAAGCTGTCAGTGGACAGCCACAGGCCGGATGCATGGATGTAACCCTTCATGATGAGAGTTCATTCACTGTGTGGCCTGCATGGGGATGGGGGGTGGGGGGTATGAATAGGCTATCCCAGGATATGCTAAAAAAAACTAGTTTAAATCTAAGCCTGGGTTAGATCAAAGAGGATTGCTGCATGCCATACCCTCACTAGATAATGAACTCACTCCCTGAAGGAGAGTGGTAATAAATTGTGCTAGAGATACTGACTAGAGGTTCGTAGGAGTACTAAAGCATGCTAAAAGTCACACAAATATGGGCTCTCATATGCATGCACATGCACACACACAAAGACACGCGCACCAGACAGCACGCCCCAGTGCACTCCTACTCGCAATCTATTTTCTCTGCTCTTGGCTACCTAAGGCTCTAGGAATGGCCAAGAAAAACAAAATGGCCAGGAGCAAGATAGCACTGGGGTTAGAGGGCTGCACAGCTCCAGCTGAGAGAAAAAGAACTGTGAGTGTTGTGAGATAAAACACACACACACACTCACATACAGACACACACACTTGGGAATAAAGAAAGTAAATATGTCACCTCGCTCCATCATCATTTGCTTTCCAGGCAGAGCATTTATTTTGCTGCACTGAATAGTAAAACTAAAGGATAGTACTTTAAAGTAAAATTAATGACATAGTCTGTATATCTGTCACATATATCAGTCTGTCAGGATTTAACAACATTGAGTCATTTAAAGCTAAACAACTTGCTAATTTTGCAGTCACCATAATAATAGCTGATAGCAAAAGCGAGCAGTAGGGTCACTGTTTTCTGAGCAATGTTTGGCAATAGCTTAATTAACAGAATTTCCTTAGGGAGAATTGCTTTAAGTGCACCATTCCTCTTAAAGATGCTTATAAAGATGCCTTGGATTCCAATTTAACAATCCACAAAAATTTGTCTGAAAAAAAAAAAAGCATTTCTACAAACACCCCTCTGTTCTTGCTTGACTTTTTACAATACAGGCATTTCAAATCTTCTGCAATTCTTTGTGTAGTAAACAGTAGCAAGTTGGGGAAGTTGAGAAATTGATTAATGTGATGAATGTAAGGCAATTAACAAAATGAGGAAACTGGAAAACCATGGATATGGGAATTGAGTCAAATCATTAACAAAGTAATAGTGGATCAGAGTCAGTGAGTTCATTCAATAGAGAAAGTCATTTTTGTATGATATTATCACAACCTGAATGGAAAATCATGCTTTCAGAGTATGAAATACTATGAGTATGAAATATTTCATGCTTTCAGAGTATGAAATACGACTGTGATGTTTAAACTATATTACTTCAGAATATCTTTGCCATATCCAAAACTTTAAAGAAGTTGCTCTCTGGATGACTTAATTGGCACGTTTCTGCAACGATGTAGATTGATAGAGGCCAACTCAATCAACCTTTCCTCTACGAGACTTTTCACTTCATAGTGCAGCATCTGTCTTTTCACTGTCAGTGCTCCCTGTGGCTTTCCTGCTGATGTGCTGCTGAAGTCACTGAGTTCATGAAAGACTTCTGTAAAAAGGCAACATAAAAGCCAGCTCCTCCAGTACTTAACGTAGGAACCGCGTGTACAGCTCAAAAACATTATTCCTTCTATATTATTGTACCGGCTCTGCTGACCCAGGTAATCCCTAAGAAATAGGGGTTCTTAGGGTATTTGACTATATCATTGTACATTAACGTCTCCCATGTTAATGCACGGAGGAACACATCTAGAACATGTCAGAAGAGAGATGTAAGGGTAGACAGCAGGCAGAAAACAAGGGAAGGCTACTTATTGATAGTGCTGTCTATTATTCTGTCTGTCTAAATTAATGAACCTGTTTTCTCAGACTGGGTCTAAATTACACAGTCTGTAAGGATTCTACTCAAAATTCCAAGAGGTTGATGTGTGACAAAAACTGTCTCTGCAATTCCTAAACAGACAGGGTTAATATAAAGGAAACAATAACTAATAACTCTCCATATCCTAATATTCATCTTCACCCTAAACTGAAACTTTATCAGAATCATTATGAGTCATTACAGCTGTGTAAACACCAAGCCGTGGAACATTGCACTAAGTCTGATGTCGCTCCTAAAGACATAACAATACACACTACCTCCGGAGGGACAGAGATTAAACCAGATCAGGGTGGATCCCTCTCCTTTACACCTTCTGCATCTTCCCCATGCTTTGCATTAACAGACTCCCTGATCATGAGTGAGCATGAGTGATGTGTACTGAATGATGATGGATACGTATTAACAATCTCCCACACAAATTCTAGCACATTGCAAAATAAATGACAAGTTAAGTAATATGTATTATCCTTGAATCACTGCCCCTTTGGGCCTATGGGTACGACCGCTCAAAATACCTTTTTAAAGCTGAACCTCCTTCTCGGGGTAAGAGCACCAGTCATCGCATGATGGTGTTGAGCTGGCTGGTGGATTATTACCTGATCAAAGCACACTAAAGTGGATTTAAGTGTGGGCTCTGGACAAGCCTTTCCAGTTGTCTCAATACTATGAGATCTAGGAAGGTCAGTCTGAAAAGGTTGCTGTCACGGTTGTAGAAGAGACGGGATGCGGACACAGGCGTTTCCAACATTTATTAAACACTCCTAAACTATACAAACTACACATGCAACATGTAGACATGTAATCAAAGATAACACGGGACAAGAATAAGTGGGTATTTATACACATACTAATGAGACACAGGTGGGATCATTTAGACAGACGAGACAGGAATTAGACAGACAAACACCAGGCGCGTGAGGCAGCGTGCACGTGACAGTTGCCTGAATGCACTCATCCTGAAAGAGTGACAGTGGTTGATGAACACGCAACACATCAGTTCATATGTGTTTTAAGCTATTCATCATCATTCTGTCTGGTCAGAATGTCTAGGTGGTAAAAAGAAATGGTTAAGTGAACATACAGTAGATATATCTTTAAACTTTTGATGTTTGGAGCCCTGCAGAGAAAACATGCAAGTATTCTTAGCTCCACTTCCTGCCCCAGGAATGCTGACAGACACATACGTTCCATCAGCCTCCTTTCCTTGACTTGTAGGCTCCAGGTATTTACCTTCAGGATAACTCCGTTAATCTGCATATCTGTGCATCTGGGTTAATCAACATATGCCTCATAATGAGGTTTACCTCAAGGCAATAATTTAATTATGCTATTTGTTCTACAGTTAATAGAGAGAGAATGATAGTTTGGACAACAAAAAGAGTCCTCTCTTCTCTGCCTTAGGTTGGCCTCAAACAGAGACGGTTCAAGATGGACCACTGCTTTCTTAAGAGCATTTCTTCCCCGTGGCTCAATAATGGATAAACCAGCCATGATTTTCCCTGCCCATGTTTTTCTGACATCTAAAGGACATTACTACTAAAGAGTTCCCATCTTCAAAACTCTCTCTGTGTCTGTGAAAGAGAGACCCTACATTCAAGCCTAGCTAGCAATCCTCTGCAGTGTCATTTTTAGCTCAGCTCAGCACTTGCTGTGAAAGAATAGAAAATGGGTGTGAGCACAAATTTAAAGATAATAAAGGACACAGAATAAGAAAAAGAGACTCCCTCATGTCTCCCTCTATGCTATAGTTTTACTTTTTCAATTTTCCTTAGCTTTATGGTATTTAGTTTTAGTTGTAGGTTTATCGTAACATGCGGGTGAGGTGTGAGTGGGGTACAGGATGCGTGGCTATTAAGTTATTCCAGTAATGGTGATCTGTACACCAGGAAGGGCTCAAAACACATTTTGACAAAAACAAGATGAGATATTCCATACTCATAAACTGTAAAAACAGGCAAGGGTTAGAACCAGAAAAAACACGAGATTAGGAGGAGCCAAGAACTACAAAATTAGGGAAAATCATAAGGAACTAGACTAAAAAAATCACACTTAAAATTACAATCAAAATACACAAGACTTTGCAAAGAGTAAGGGGAAAGACAAATTAAGAGACAAAAAATAAAGAGAACCATTTACCAGAAAGAGATTTAACAAGGATATAAAGCTGTGACCAAATATGTAAAGTGGGAAACAATGAATAGAGTTAATGAGAACAGGAAGCTATATAAGGAAAGTGTAGAGTAAAAAAAGGACAGGCAGGGTTGCAAGGGTCAAAGGCTACTAAATCAGTGTGGATGTGACATTATCTTCCTCAGTGGAAATGAACACAATACACACATGCACATGCAAACAGTAAGGTTTTGTGCGGCCTCTATAAGAACTCAGTATAACGGTAGGATGAAATGACAAGCAGGACCATTTCTCATGTTATTGTATTAATTTGATATACACTCACCGAGCACTTTATTAGAAATACTATATCAATACTGGATAGAGCCTCCCTTTGTAGCCCATCCTCCTCAAGGTTCGACACGTCATGCATTCTGAGATGCTTTTCTGCTCACCACAATTGTACAGAGTGGTTATCTGAGTTAGCGTAGCCTTTCTGT
>JAOUQW010000009.1:7527429-7541464 GCA_028565825.1 Olivaichthys viedmensis
AAAATCACTGACATCACATTTTCCCCCATTCTGATGGTTGATGTGAACATTACCTGAAGCTGCTGGTCGTATCTGCATGATTTTATGCATTGCGGCCACACGATTGGCTGATTAGATAATTGCATGAATAAAAAGGTGTACAGGTTCCTAATAAAGTGCTCGGTGAGTGTAGTTTATAAGCCTCATATTTCCATGGGGAGTACAGGTTATCTTATTCAGCTGATCAGAACTGTGTATTTAGAAATGTTATTGTGACCATTTGCTAAGAAAAATCCAAACAAGAAATGAAAAGCTCCGCCCAGTTTCAATTGTTTTAAGTCTCTGAGGAAAACATCAGGTACATATCCAATATCTGACTAAATCCAAACCCACAGGTGCTCAAATTAAAGTCAAGCTCAGACAGCAAGACTTTAAACCATAGCTTTATCATTGAATACAGAATGAATAGGGTTTTGTTAGCCTGTTATGAGGCCTGATCTGCTAACCTCTGAGAACAGAGTGCTGATGGGAATATGAGTCTGACTTATGTCCTCATCATGAGTGTGAGAATAGGGGGGGTTAAGATGCCAGCATCCCTTTGAAGACTAATGAGAGGACATTCCAAAGGAGACTTCACAGTTCCTGTCCAGGGATCTCTGTCAAACTGAGAAAAAGTGGTACATCCCAACAAGATTAGAGTGAGTATAGTTTTCTGTTGGCTTTAACATAACTCTATTTAAAAACAAGTTTAGAAAAATTTAGAAAATGTAGGCAATTTTGCCATATCTCTTTATAGAAGAAATAAACAATTTAAAAATGATAGATAGAGGTATAAAAGTCTGACATTTATACTGGGAAGAGGCAGAAGAAAAGAAATACACTCCTGAAAATGTCTACCCTAAACATTAATTTACTAAAGCTTCAGACTGATTTAGTCTGTGAAATGAGTTAAGACATCTGTTGCAGACCCTACAGTGATCATGTGTGCATGTGACCAGTTATAACTAATCTTTCTGCATCTCCTATTGTACAAACATGTCTATGGGTTCCCACAAAAACCCTTTGCATAGTAGCATCATAATTGCAATGAAACATACATTTACACACACACACACACACACACACACACACACAGCGAGAGAGAGAGCCATATGAACACAATCAGAATTAAATGTCCTGCCTTATATGAACTCACTCATGACAAAATGAGGCACAGAAACCGCCATCACGGCACTGCAACAAATCCATAATTTAGCAAATCAGCATATTATGTGCAGAGCCTGACAAGTGTCTCACAGTAGAATGTAATTTTTCTCATTCTTCCTTTAGTTTTCCATCAAACTGTTCCGTTTTTAGTGGATTGACTTTGCGAATGCTTTCTGGCTTTGCTTATGTATGGCTTGAGCCAAGCAGCGCTCTGACCTCAGCTTATCGCAGATGCAGTCAGAGAGTTAGCCTTAACAGTTATTCATCTCAAATAGTACAATAAACAAGGCTGAGCTCCAAGTATCGCATAACCATGATGGAATCCACACTACTGACGTCCTTCCTGTTGTTTGTATTTAAGCACACACTTGCATGCACTTCAAGAGCCTCCAAGAGCAGTACAATAAAAATGGAATCTTCGTGGGGGCACTGGCTCGTTTTCAGACATTTGGTGGGCACTGAGTGACGTTAACTGAGGTTATTTGCTGGACAAGAAATAGGGAAGGCTTAGCTTAGATCTTCCATCAGAAGGAAAAGGGGGAATGGAAAAGTGGATTACTAGAGGCCAATATGGCACTGTGTGAGAAAGAAGGAAATCAATAGAAACTCAGTTAGGTGATCTATCATGTTCACATACAAAAATAGGCCAATACACTGTTTGTTGCATGACAGATCGCAGTGTTTGTGTGGGGATTACAGCCTAGACTAACACTAGCAGAATAGTTGAAAGAAGGTGTATTCGAAAAATGAAAACTCAAGATGCATGCATGTGTGTAAGTGTGTGTATATTTGTCAGGATAGGACAATTACTTGTGTAATATTTCAGCATGTGCTCACATTTTCTACTAAAAGCCTAGACTTTGTTTTGTCTATCTGCCATCTAAGAAAGGTATCACAACCAGACAAATCACTGCAAAATCCATTAGCTTTAGATGTAACACTGTATGATCAGAGCCAGCTCTAATTAACACACAGCACTCTTATAATGTTCACATTGCTTCATCTGCAAAACCACACTCTGTGTTATTTCAAACAGCTAATTGACTTTTAAAGACTTGTACATGCCTACTTTCCACTTAACTTACAATAGATGGAAGACCAGCATCTCTGACTATGTCACTGTAGGCACTGAGACTGTTGAAAATGTACCAGGCCCTATTGCAGGAAGTCTTGCGATAAAGCAGGAAGTGATGTCTATTGTTGGGGCCGAGAGAACGGAAGCTCAGTTAACGCTGATACTGCCCGTGTCTGGACCAAAGGCTAGCAATTCTTTTCTTCTTTCCTTCAAGGCAACTTGAAACATCCTAAAAAGACATTACCTTGCACTTATCTTCCAGGATCTAGAATAACATGCCTAATACTATCTAATAACGCAATATGTTTCCTATTTAATATTTTCCCTTGGTACAGTGGAGTATCTGGCATTCCTTAGGAGCTCATAGATTTCATGTCGAAAGCGATGCAGTAGTTGTTAATTTAGCCTTTTTTTTTTTCTTTTTTTTTCGCTCAGCGCGATAATTGATTTAACAATGTGGAAACATTGAGCGCATAGAGTTAACAAGACAATAAACAGCAGCAACAAAGCACCGGTACCTGAGTGGCCAACTGTTAATGGTTTATGCCAAGTGAAAACATTCGTAATAATTTTTTTTTTTAAAGGACCTACGTAAGTGCTCCTCATAATTCCAAATTATGAGTTCATGGTAAATATGAACATTAGTTTACAAAGATATTAGCTGCATGAAGGAGTAGAAGCGTGGTTCAATATGTGTAAAAGTAGTGTAACATGTGTAACAAACTATCACAGTGTTTCTTTTCTCAAATGTTTAACCAAAAGCTGAGTTATTCTGTGGCCATGATATCTCTTGGTCAGCCAATCTCTGATTGGTCAGAGATTGGCTTTCTCGCCCTAGGCTCAGGCTTAAACAATGATAAACAAAGCTCAACCTGACCCTACACCATTTCCTAATCTTAGCCTTGGAGTACCTGCACGTTTATTTAGTTGCTCTAAATAAAGTGATCTCTGCCCTATTCCCTCCGAAGGCTACACCCTCCACAGTTTGAACTCTGAAGGGTCCCTTTCTGTAGGTAAACTTGCCGGTTGCCCCAGCCATTTTAATAACAGCAGTGTCCATCAGTTATTAGCTTAAAAAATTACTGTTTTAATGGGCCCTTGAAAAAATAGTAATGAAAAAAATGTAAAAATTTTCATCACTTTAGTTTGGAATGACACTACAAATGGCTGCCGTGGGCGTTTCCCCTTCAAAGTCCCCTGTCTAGACTTCATCACTTCAGAATGGACTGCATTGTCAGTATCTGGTTATCTGGTTTCTCTCCATTCCATGTGTAGTTTCGTTGAAAAAGCTGTTCCTAGCTTTGCACTCCTCTAGGAGGACCTACACGAGCTGTGCGCCAAATATCACTTCGTCATACAAACATGGTGACAAACCGTAACCACAGAAACAGTAAGCCAATTTTACACTACACCTCCTAAAATGCAATTAAGCTTGTTTCAACCCACAATGATTTATTTACATTTCATTTTATATAATACGATGCCATGCTTTGACATTTATAATGCAATTTGTCACAGTCTGATGTGTCTCTTAATAAGGCCTGATTGCACCTGTCTGTGCTGTTTGCTCTGGTGTTTAATTTTATGCGTGTCCTTTCCCTTGTCGCTTCAGTGAAGGAAGCATTATCTACAGCTATAGTGGATTATGTAGCAGCACTTTTAAAAAGTTGATATTGAAATAGAGAACTAAGAAAGTATTGCTAGTAAAAAAAAATAAGGTCATTAAACTGATCAGCGATGGCAATAAAGATTTGGAAAAAGGTTACACACTGATTGGTGGCGCTGATTTAGTAAATTTCTGTAAATAATTACGAATACTAAAAAAATAACCATTAACTCTAAGTGACTCATTGGTTGCTGTGGGTGTATCCACTGTGTTAACACTGTTAAGGTGCAACCACAGTTCTAAATGACAACATTCTGTCTCTAACCACAAAATAATAGTGCAGACCAGCAAACAACAATGGTTTTGTTTTATGTTTCCCTTTCATGTAAACATTAAATGACAAGAAAAAAGAAAAGAAAATTGTTCTTTATACTAGAGTTGTCATTATCTTACAACTGCGTAGAGTAAGTTCATTTCACACAGGCTGCGTGATTGATGGACAAAAAAGTTACTGACCAATTAAAAAACATGCCATAGTCACATGATCATTAAAAGTTTCATGCATTGTTTTCTAATGTGGGGTGCTACCATTTCCAGTAGCGATTCAGAGTGCTGTACTGACATACGGAAATACAGTGGGGTTCAAAAGTCACATTGAGCACATTGAAAATCCACCATGTTTCACTGTTGTTTTGATAAACTGTGGTATCAATCTCTCTTCTGTTCGTCTCCTTACATAAACTCTTCTGTTACTGCCATACATCTCAAACTTGGATTCATCAGTAATTAGAACTTTTTTCCAGTGATCCACTGTGAAATGCTGCTCTGTCTTAGCCCATGCCAAGCGTTTGGCCTTGTTTCCCTTCCTGAGCAGTGGTTTAGAGACGCTACTCGTCCTTTGAGAGCACTACTAGCTAGCCTTCTTTGACACTACTTTTGCCGATTGGAGTCTCTGGTTCTTTGTTCAGCACATTCTATATCTGTGATGAAGTTGCTGTTCTCTCTCTCAGTGAACAAAGCTTTATGTATTGTTTTTCTGATGGTGTAGTCACTTTTGGTCTGTGTCTGATCGTGCTTTGGTTACAACTGATTCAGTTTCAGCAAAGTGTTTTAGAGTGCCATACAGTGGCAATGTGGTCTCAGACTTTTGGACCCAAGTGTATGTCTGTATGACTGTAAAAAAAAACAGTCATAACCAAAAAAACTTTAATTCAAAAGTAATTTCAGGAAATAGCTTTCAGAGTGAGGGTTTAAGGTCACAGGATTGTGGTGGAGTAATCTTGAACTTGTAGCCTGGGTCCTCCACTCAGATGAATTATGACTTAAAAGTGACTTTTTACTTTATCCCGATATGCTATAGCCCCTCTATAGGCCTTCTCTGCTGTGTGGAGGAGTGTGTTTAAGGGAAGACATAGAGAAAGAAAGGAGAGTAGTGAAATTGCTGAAAATCTCATTTACTTCAGCTGAGGTGACCAAACAAGACACCTCAAAGAGCTGAACAAGGATCAGGTTTCACCAAAGTCAAGCAAATGCAAAAAAAGCAAAACTGTATTCCTGCAACTGAGCACTTTTCTAATGACAGCCTACTCAGCACAGTGCAGCCTGCTTGGTGTTTGTTCTGCAGTAAGATAGGATTCCAGATCACTGTTACACAGCGAGCGTGTTTTGCTCAGCATGACGCACCCCAATCAATCATGGTACTGGTTAGCTGAGAGTCAGCAGTATGGGATTCATCTATAGTGGAGAAAGAGAACTCAAGCTCCTCATCAGCCATATCTCCTGCATAGTCCCTCTTGACCTCTTCACTCTGACCAGGGTTACACTCCTGCACATCACCAGAACATGGGCTTGTAAACACAGACATGTCTTGTTCATAAAAGTGCTAAACCTGTAGAAGTCAGATACCCTTATTTGGTTCATCCATCATACCATTTACTGACCTGCAATGAAAAGGTTTTTTTCTGTACCCGAAGTGTATTTCCAATTTAGGGTCATATGAGGACAGAGGGAGTTTTGCGTGTTCTGGCAACGGACCCATACAGAATGGAAATAATGGACACTTATCAGAGGATTTACTACATCAAGTATTGAGCAGACACCAATGAAAGCACACTACCGAAGTGAAAAATGTAAGGCTAGATAGTGTTTGGGTCAAAGAACGGATGTGATTTTCCAGAGCAAGCAGACAAACGTAAACATACACAAAACGAGAACACCTTCACCTTTCTAAGCATAGCTATATTGCTGTAAAACAAAGGCTACTTTAAAAACAGTGATTAAATATTCAAGCACTAGACTGAATCTGTACAGTGGAAGTGTTAGTAGGATGAAGAAAGCAAGCAGCATTAATTGTCCTATTAGTAAGACTACACAGGCTGACAGAACTGATATGGAGCAGATTCACGGTAAAGAGAAAGCCAGATTCTCATCTGATCACATGGTTTAAACTGTCTCAGCTCTTTTCAAAACAGTTTACATTTGCTATGATGTATTCCGAGCAATGCTGCTGGTTTAATATAGATACACAGTTGAAGCAGCAACTCTTGGCTGGACACTAAACAAAACTCCTACACAGCAGTTAATCCATGTTTGTAAACACAAACACACACTTACTACTAAAACTGGTGTCTCTTGAGCAAACCGAGCAGGGCTAGCGCATTGTGATCAGTATTTAACAGAAGCGCTTTTTGTTTAGTTTCTCTTGCTTCCACAGAGTCTGCAGAATGGAGTGTGTTTACACAGGGCTGCTTTTGAGTCCAGACCCCCCCTCTGGTGAAATTACCTTCACATGGCTAAAGAACTCTGAGGCACTCTTCCTTAGGGAAGCAAGCGCAGTGCACAGTGCAGGGTCACCAGCTCTGTGCTGCTGCGACTGATGTTAAAGCCCAAAACTCCACCATCTGGAGTATGCAAGCCGAGCTGTGGCACCAATGAGAGGAAAAATGCAAGCAGTCATTTAATCTGCAGGTAATGGGCACATCATGGCAAGGCTGCCTCTTGCAGACTCATTCACATCTGGCAGCCTTCTTACAGGAGACTGGGAGAAGGGCTTCGAGGAAACCTCAACAAATGCCAAGAGCTCCAAATGAGAGCTATTTTTAAAGGCGTGTCACCTGAGATGTAATGAATTTCACATTTGTGCCGTGACGGGGTCAGTAGTAGAAGGCAAAAGAGTCATATTGTGTCACTTCCAATTCCTGTGATCTGTTGCAGAAGAAGTTTTTTTCCATAGTACATATGCATTATGGCTCACTGGCTTTTACAGATATCATTTCTATACATTATTGTTACGTCTCACGTTTTCTTTCCAAAAACAGTTGTTAATCCAAAAATGTCATCATATGTACAGTCGACTGCAAGAATGTATATACCCTTCAGACCAAATGAAGAAGACAAAGAAATACATTTCATAGCAACAACACATTTAGTGTGTTACGTTTCACAGATGTTCCTTCATAATCACAAGTAACAAAAATGGTCTAATAGCTTATGTTAAGATATTAATAGTGAAAAAAGCAAAATAATATCAGTTCAAAAGCCTCCAACCTCTTTGCATATGGAGCCCAGAAACCCTGTATTCTACTTGACATATCTGTTATAATTCTGCCAGATCATAACTGCCTTCTTCAGATCAGGTCTGGAGACTGAGAGGGTCATGACCAAATGTCTTTGCAAACTATTTTTCTGTTGATTGCGCCTTATGTTTTGAATTGTTGTCTTTGTTGTTCATTTTTAACATGTACGATTCAAAACCCATGGGGGATGCAAACTTTTGCCCTCAACTATAAATGGAGGAAGAAAATGATGGAGGAGACCTCAAACAGAAGGCATATGAACAGTGTGTGTATGTGTGTGTGTTCAAGGCCCTGGCTCTAAAATCCAGAAGGAAGAAATGTAAGTGCTAAATAAATTACCTCCTCTCCTGACAGCTCTGCTTCTTTCTGCTGATGAGGTGACTCTGCTTAGGTAGCAAAAAAGAAGAGAGTGCTGTTAAATTGAAACAGCACAGGAGCCTTGCACAGAATACAAGCCACCAGGCTGGACAGAAGCTGAAAGAGTTTAATCATTCAACCATCTTTAATAGCTGTCAGCAGCTAAAGGCTCTTTCAATGTGTGAAAAACAAGATACAAGCCGCGTGAGTGCACCAGATGTATATTACGGTTCGATTGTCACCACTCTAAATCACTTTCACTTTCATCTGTTGTTGCTTTTGATCTCCATTCATGGACATGCAGATACTCAGTACCTTCACATTCCACATATTGCACTGTATGGGATGTCAACATATTTTCTCATTCTTACAGAAACGTGTATACTTTGAGCTTCCATACAAAGCAACAGTCGTTCACACTCTCAGAAAACCACTCTAGCGCCGTTTTCACACTAAAACCCATGATATTAGCAGCATACCTTAATACCAGTAATGTTCTGGCTTTGCGTCATTCACACTTGTAGACTTCAAATGGTATTTTACCAGGATGCATGCGTTCACATTTGCCATGAAAATCCTGTTACACAGGATATTATGTATCACAAATCAGTGGATTTGGGGGAGTTTCCAACACTTGAGTTTGTTTATTACCAGCATCTTCTCTCTGCTTACACACAAGTCTGCTGTTGATTGGCTCATAAATGATGTATTCCGGACTTTACCATTCAACTGACGAAGAATTTGTCAGGGAACAATTCTGAATTGCTCCAATTTCCAGACATTTCTCCTGTTATTCTTTTTAATTGACTTTTTCTTCACTGTGATGTTTTAAATCACCCGCCTCAAAAAAGGTCATTACATCTTTCCAAGTAATGTATAGGCTTCTGTTCCCACATGAGCCTGTTCAATAATTTCCCGGCAATTGTACTAGGTGTCTTTCTGGTAGATAATCTTCCCAAGATTTCAACCCTGGCTTGAGTTCACACTTAACCCCATCCCAATTAATTGTTGTTAATTTCCTGCATAAAAGTCCAGTGAAATATACTTAGCATCACAGACTACAGGGAGGCTCATTAGAATCATCATTATCATAGTGAATTAATCTCATCTATTGTGTTGGCAGTCTCTCTTACACTCAAAAACTGTCAGTTTCGCTTTCTTCTGCTGCCTGTTTCAAGTTTTGGTTCATTCTTGAAATCTCAGATCAGACATTCTAGCTTACATTGGTCAGAGTGTTGGGGCGACAGAGCTGAACTCAATAAGATCTGTGTACCACATGTCCAGGGCCCAGAAATCTGCCATTGCTGCCAAGCTATTGCACTGAGCTGCAGTGAAGTGACACTAAAGACTCTCAATAGAGCGAAGCCGTGAGAGTGAGATGAGCCGTGTATGAAAATAAATAAGAATCAAGACGTACATTAACAACATGCTTCCACTCTGATGTAAGTAAGCTGAGTCACCATTCTGAATGCATTGCCAGTTTCCAGCAGTTCTGAAATTGTACACATTTGCGCTGCAAACAGAACGTGAACAAGATGGAGATGAAGTTGGACACCAAAACCAGCAAAGATCTCAATATAGATGTCTGTAGTTAAATCTCTATGCAGGTTCAACATGCACAGTGTGCAGTGGTATAGTACAAATCAGAAGAAAAAAAAAGCGACAGTAAGGCAACAGTAAAAACTTCAAAACAATTGTTTCCAGACGCCCATGTGCAGCTGCACAGAGCTAACACTAACAAAGTCATTGTGTTACCAGCTATAACTCTGCTGCTCAGTCAATGAAATATGGAGTGGTGTGAGAATAACTCTAGCACAGTAAGAGGTTTTTGGCTTTCTCACCTCCACTAGCATGGAGTGTCTTGACCTAATTGCAGGGCACATTACTGACAGTGGAGTGGGCGTGAGGAACAGCCAGGTTAAAGTCCATGTTAACAATAGGGGGCAATTAGGAATGGCGTCGTCTGACCTAGAAGCATTATGTAACCATTTGTGCTTTCCCAGTAATAAGCTCTGGACTCAGACAGCAAGGAAGAATATGTCTTTTTCTACTCATTCAAGACTAGTTTCTCTGCTTCTTTTTCATTATTAAGGTTAGAGCTGGGATGAAGAATGGGGAACTTCAGTCATCAGCGTTTTGGGATGGCTTCTGCCAAGAGTCATGCATTCTAATGCTTGACCTCTGATCCCAGCTTGCCTAATGTAATGTGATCACCTCACAGACACCCTGGGTGCTGTCTGTCGCCACTTTCCTAACCTGATTGACCCTACAGTTGACCTCCTGATAGGTCAGACACATAATCTCCAGGCTCTACCACCAGGGGAGGTCAGGGGAGTCTATTGCTGCTTGCAATGAGTAATACTTCATTTATATAATAAACAGAAAACAAAGGAAACTCTAGTGGCCTGCCCTGAAACAGCTGAGTAGTTGTTGCTTGTTCAGAGTTTTGGTCTTTACCCCCAAAGTACTGTTTCTAGTAGTTGCAGTGTCGTATTTATGTAAATTCCTTTCTCAGCTTTGCCTGATAACTCAGTATACTACCTGGTCAGGTGCTCCCCTTATTTGCTTGGCATTCTGCTGTATCTTACTGTAGTGTATGATATAGACTTCAAACAAAGAGCCTTGTTTGTAGAATCAAGCAGTTAAACTCAGGACTTGACAGATGGCTTTAGGTCTCCAATCAGCACCTTGCGTGAGTAGCTGGGCAACGACTCTGGCAGATTAATAAAACAGACAAGTAAAGATATTTACACAAAGGAGAGCCTCTCTGGAGACACAAGAGAGGGGCCCCCTTCCCCCGAAACACCTCTCTTTCCTGGTCCATGGGCCTTTCTCAAGCTCTCAAGCCTTTCTCCTTATTTGCTCTCAAGTGGATGGAGTTTAAGAATTGCAATTAAAACAATTTTTGAAAATAACCCCAACGGGAAAGAATTAACCAATTCCGATTCAAATAAAGAGCTCAGGGTAGTGACATCATTGTTATTAATAATTCCCATTTTCCTATTAGAAACAAAAGAACGGTTTGAGCCAGCGTGCGCGTGAAAATGTTGTACATCATCGAATGTTTACAGAATTTCTCGGGGTAAAATCAATTTAGCTTCAATACCTAGTATTTTACAGTGAGCTAAATACATAGTGCTGTTACCACACCAAGCATATTTAACCCACCTTCACATCATACTATGGGTACCCAAAATATCCAGCCTGAGTACAGAGTATCTAAAACAGGCTAAAACTGGGCTACAACAGGTCTTACTCTTCCCATCCTAGCCCCATGTGGTCAAGTGCGCTTGGAGTAAAGAATTGCTGTAACTGCTATAGAGGTGAGGTAGGAAGAAGAGGTGATATAATGTGTGAAAGGTAGGAAGGCAACAATCATGGAGTGTTGGGAAAATGATGAAAGCCAGAGTTTGGCTCTGGGATTATGACCCATAAACTCCTGCTGCTGCTGCTGCCACAAAAACCAATGAGCTCATTGTGAGACTGGGACAACACAAATTCATGGTACTTCTGAAAAGAATACATTGAACAGGCCACTGAGAGCTCTTACTCTGGCTATTTCTAAAATGTTACAGCCAGGCAATGGTGGCTCAGTGGTTACGGTTCTGTACTACTGATTGGAAGGTTGTGAGTTCAAATCCTGGTTCTGCAAAGCTGCCACTGTTGGGTCCTTGAGAAAGACCCTTAACCTTTAACTGCATAAAAGCCAGGCTCTGGCTCAATGATATGCCTTATGAGGAGACACCATGAGAAAGCAGTTTTCATTTCTCCCCTTTGTAAAAAGCTCCCAATTTCCTTACCTCCATCTAGACACACCCACTCCACAGAGAGTGAGTCAGAAGTGGAAGAGACAGGAGGATGGAGGGTGGAGTAAAAGGATGGCAGAGCCAGGAGCTTTGTGCCAGGGAAGCCCTCACACAGATGGAAGTGTGTATGAGGAAAGAGCGTGAGTGCGACAGAGAGTGAAGGACAGAGAGAGAAGAGGGCACGATGCCCAGAGGATAAGGCTGTCAGGTGGAGTTATAGAGCAGGTGTGCCTGCTAAATGTTCCTTTGTTCAGAATGGTTTTCCTGCAGTGTGGAAAACACCCCATGCTCTGGGCGGTGTTTTGGCCGCAGCCCAGTCTGACTGTGGCTGTTGCCCCAACTAGAGATTGACAATGACAGAATGGCTGACTGATTTCAACAACTCCACCCAGAGGAAAATAACTGCTTTTTAATTCCTACTTTTATGCATGAAGCAATGGTTGGCACTGCAGCACACGTTTAAATTAGTAATATAAATGTGAGAGTCTGATTCTGAAGACAATAATAGTGGGCTGTGACTGTGTGTGTGTTTTCATAGTGAGCATTCATTTGATTGTGTGTTACAAGACAGTAAGTGAGTGATTTATTAGGTATATAATGAAATCCATGAAATACTCAGTTATGGTGATGAGTGCTTTCTTAGATCACGCTCTCTCTCACACTCTTTTACAGCATGCTAAGTGTCACATACAGTGCATACAGAAAGTATTCAGACCATTTTAAGTTTTCCACATTTTGGTATGTTTCAGACTCATCTTAAAATGAATTCAATTTTTTTTTCTCATCAATCTGCACACAATACTCCACAATGACAAAGCAAAAACAGGTTTTTGGAATGTTTTGTAAATTTATTAAAAATAAAAAACTGAAATATTCCATTTACATCAGTATTCAGACCTTTCACTTAGTACTTGGTTCCAGCACCTTTAGCAGCAATGACAGCATCGAGTCTTCTTGGGAATGATCCTACAAGCTTGGCACACCTTTCTTTTGGAGGTTTCTCCCATTCCTCTTGGCAGAATCATTCAAGCTCAGCCATGTTGGATGGGGAGCGTCGGTGCACAGCCATTTTCAGGTCACTCCAGAGATGTTCTATTGGGTTCAGGTCTGAACTCTGGCTGGGCCGCTCCAGAATTTTCACAGAGTTTTCCCCAAGCCACTCCTGTGTTTTCTTGGCGGTATGCTTCGCGTCGTCGTCTTGTTGAAATGTAAAGCTTCACCCCAGCCTGACATCTTGGGCACTCTGGAAAAGGTTTTCACCCAGAATAGCTCTATATTTTTCTACACCTGTCTGACCAAGACCCTTCATCCCCGATTACTCGGTTTGGCTGGGCGGTCAGATCTAGGAAGACTGTTGGTGGTTCCAAACTTCTTCCATTTGAGAGTGATTGAGGCTCTTGAGCACTTTCAACGCTGCAGAAATCTTCTTGTATCCTTCCCCAGATCTGTGCCTTGACACAATCCTGTCTCGCAGGTCTACGGGCAATTCTCTCGACCTCATGGCTTGGTTTTCACCAGAGAGTGAGAGAGAGAACACGAGGAGGAGAGAGTGTGAAGAACAGACAGATATGATGCTGCATGTTGTCTCACACACACACACGCACACAGTTTCATGACAAAAATGGCTGCAGAGTGTGTGTGTGTGTGTGTGTGCATCTGGTGTTTGACCTACCATGTCCCACCGTAGTTGTGTGTTAAACTCATCATGATGAATATTAATGAAGGAGAAAACGTTAGCGATCGCCATGGTTACCCAAGCTGTCTGTCAGCTCCATGAAGGAGAGTTTAGATTGAATTTTATAATTTTACTGTTTTATTATTGGTGGGCATCAGCTTTACAGTAACACACACACACACATGATAGGGGAGACAGGTGTGAGGTGAGAGTTTGTCATGCTTCAACAGGTCATGTGACTTATCTCACTGTCTCTGAGATGACCCGTGTGTGTGTGTGTGTGTGTGTGCTTGCACTATATATAAGTCCAGAGAGGCCATGCAGTATTATTTTTTTTCCTGTCCCATTATCTCGAGATCACAACATATTTTTGTCTTAATCTCAAAAAACAAACAAATCTTGTAAACTTGAGAAGTTGTTTTCTTGAGATCACAATTTATTTTTGTTGTAATCTCAAGGCATCATGAATCAGCAAAAGCGATCAATGCAGTTTAGGTAGACCACCTTTTTCAGGTGAGCCACTTGTTTTTCTTATAAAAAATAGTTTTTTAGAAACAGTTTGACAGAATCGCTGTTACACCAAGTGGACCTGCCTCAGACGGCACATTTGGGTGCAATGGAGCTGGTAACGTCACTGCCTATGTGGTTACCTCAAAAAACGAACGTCGGTACATAGCCATTTCAGCTCTTTCCACAGATGTTCAATTGGATTCAGGTCTGGGCTCTGGCTGGGCCACTCAAGGACATTCACAGACT
>JAOUQW010000009.1:7547996-7559812 GCA_028565825.1 Olivaichthys viedmensis
GCTCCTGGGTGAAGCTCCCTCATGAAGCTGGTTGAGAAGATGGCGAGAGTGTGTAAAGCTTCATCAGGAACACTGTTCAATATTCTAAAATAGCTTTGATTTGTTTAACACTTTTCTTGGTCACTGTGTTCATAGTGTTAATGATAGTAAAATATTTATTATTATTATTCTAAAATAGTAGTAAAACTGAAGGAAACAGGTGTGTCCAAACTTTTGACTGGTACTGTATATGGAATAGAGCCTTATCTGTTGCAATTACACAGAGCTTTGGGTGTCTTTCATCCTGACCTTTATTCTGGCCTGACTCCATCCCAACCTACCCAATGCCTCTGATTATAAGCATTAAATAATTGGAGCCAGAATGCAAATGGACGAACCAGAAACACTTTAGTCAGTGTGTGTGCCATGACTCTCACACAGTGTCTCAGACCTGTACATAGATTACTAAAGTGCATGTAATTACAGATTATTGCCAACATCTGCTTTCTTGTAGTAATCATATTAGGCTACTTTGGGTAGATGGGTAAATGCACTCAGCATCATCACATGTTCTAACTTTTAGCATGCTGCACACGCAACATTTGTTTATCCCCTACCCCTCACTAAAGTATTGGCTTACCTAGGCAGTACATTAGATAAGAACACAACTAGACTACTGCTTGCTGAATAACATGGCTAACTAGCTAGGTAACTAAGGCTAACAAGCAAATCAGCCGCATAAGATAGATACATAAGCTGTGAGGTTGCATTTTGTTAATTAGTTACAGAATCTACATAAAACTTCTGCCCATTTATAAACACAAATATTATTGTCAAAATGTTAGGTAGCTATAAAATGAGCAATTCACTTACATTTGTAAACATACTCCTCGGACAGGGGAGTTCTATCTGCCATGTTTGTTGAAACCTTCATGGAACTCTAGTCCGGTGGACAGAATTGTCAGGGATACATTATTCCCTCAGATTTGGCCTAAACATCACAGTATAGCTGTTTTCTGAATAGGATAGCCTTTATTTCAGGAGCATGCAAATGCTGCCAAAAGATACTACCTACTGTAGGTAGCTACCTACGAATTGAAACACAGGGTATGTATATGTGTGTGTGCATCTGTGTGTATAAACAGTGCAAGCTCAGAGACGTGACCTAGTCCACTTACCTTGAGCAGACTGGTTAGGCACAAAGCAGACAAACACACACATACAAAGAAAATATGGTAGTGTCTGTAAAAGTGGGTCCTCCTGGTAGGCCATCAGTAGACAACAAATTATTGTCTCTTAAATAAAGGCCTTACAGAGACTTAACACACATTCATACATGCCCACATGCACACACACTGTCTCTCACTCCCTCTTCCTTCCTTTTCTCCCTAGCATTTCCACAGTAACCATGGTAACAAGCACAATTCATGGCTGATACCCCACACCACATGCAGATGTCACATCTCACTTTCTGTGAAAATGGTATTTAAGTCCATGTGTACTATGTATTCATGCGAGCCAAGTTTGTTTAATGCTTTCGAATGTAAACAGCAAGAACCACAAAACGTTAACAGCAGGGCCACCAGTTCCATAAAAATGGCTGAGTTAATGTGTTAATTCACAAGAACAGCAGCTCTGAACTCATAAACAGCAAATTCTGCAAAGGCATGCATCACACATGTTTCATACTATAGCGCTTACATGAGCACACATGGTATTTACAACACCACTATTCTGCAGAATCTAAATATGCCACACACCCAATAGTTGAATTTCAACAATATGTGAATGGATTGTTTGTGCATTACCCAACAGGGTTGGTATTAGACTCTTATGTAAGCTTTCCAACCACTATCAAACTGCAAAGTACTTCACCTCAGCCAAAAGGCCAGACATCTAATCAGATGCGTGGTTTGTTTGATCAGGACTAGCACATCTGTACAGTGTTTGAAGACTGTTTGCAGATAAGCACCAATGGTTTATTAGTAAGGAGGAAATCTTTTCCAGCTCATCAGGTGTGTAGAGGTTCCATAAAATAGCAGCAATCTTTGGTCATGGATGGCTGGATGGAGTCCCTACACATCTGCTCCATTCATATAGACACAATGAGCACAGCATTCCAGAGCAAGAAAATGTGCTACAAGGCAGTAGATATTTCTGAAAATAACTACAACAAGACCAGAGGAAACTGTTAGACAATTTACTGCAACTTGCAAGTGCCCAAGTCCAGGATAAGAAAAGTCACTGTGAAGATAAAATGCTTTATTGAAGATATATTGCAGCGTAGGCGTAGAACTTCAGTCCAAGCATCCTACTTTGGATTCGACTTGGACTCGGAGCAGACTGTGGTTTATAGACTCTAAACACCTAAACAAAATGACAGACCAGAGGTTGTATTCATGAAGAACAGGGTCATAGTTCCCATTGTGCATACTGATCATAATCCTGACATGTTCAACGGCCAAACTATTCTTAACTCAGAACTCCCACTTTACATATAAGCTTATAAGAACAGGCCCTGGCCAGGTAGCTGTGTGGGGAGAAGGAGGGAAGCTGAATGGAACAATGTTAGACAGTGGGCCATTGAGTATACACAGAACTGAGCAGAGGTAGACTACAGCTCAAAGACCCAAAAGCTTGGAACCGCCAGCTGTGCCGTGCAGTCTAAAAAGTTGCCACTGAAATCAGAAGCAAACTATTTCATATTAAGGAGCCAATTGAAAATCTATTAAACCTTTCTTTCTTTTCAGGTTGGCAGTGAGTGATGGCAGGCATTGAGCCAAATACAATGCGTCCAAATACAGCTACTGGAACCTTTTCTTCTCCTGTTTCTAATGCTTTTCAGCATCACTCATTCATTTAATCAGCATGAGGGAGACATGAGGTCAACAAGCCCCTTTCCAGTTTCTGGAAATATATAAGGGGAAAAGAGAGCACCAGGCCAACAGAGGGATATAAAGCCTACTGTGTTGTGTTCCTCTGTAAATGGACAGACTTCACTGTAGTGGTGAAAAGGGAATGCTAAAGGGCTTGTATGACCTTGGTAGGTAACAGATCACTTTGGAAAGCACATCTAGATATTCTTTTAGCAATGTTCTGTTCTTTTTGTACCCTACACTTAGAAAAGGGTGCTTAAAGGGTTCACTGGATTATGTAAGGGTTCTTAGCTTCTTAAAGAGGTTCTACTCAGACCCCTCTCAGATAGGGAAACACTCTATTGTAGAGTTCTACATAGAACCTTTAAGTGTTCCCCCAGAGGGCCAAACCAAAGAACTCCTGAGGGGTCTAGATTTAACCTTTTTTCTATTTTATTTTTTAAAGTGTAGTTGTTTCTTAATTCTAAACTCAATTTAAATTCTAAGAAGATTCTTGTCTGGTGATCTGAAGGTTCTTCATCTTGGCTCCTCTCCTTCAGGAAGCAGTGCTATTTTTTTTATCCACTATCTTTCTGTATTCTGTAAGAGCAGTGGGCTGTCATGGAAAGAGATAACCTGCTGAAGTGATCTTTGAAGAGACAGACCTTTTCACTGCACTTATACACTTGATGTTTGCTGTGTTAACCCGCTTGAATTCAGAAAGACCAAACTGCCTATTGTTCAATGACTTGTTCACTGACTTCTGAGGAGAAGTGTCTAGTCACGCTTTGAATTATACCTTATAGAGAGTTGCCAACTCAAACAAGTTGACCTAACCAAGGCCAAGCAACTATGAATCAACTTAGCATATGGTTTGGAAAAAGGCCGTAAGCCCTTCATCCTATCACACAGAAATTTCAAGCTAATGTAGGCCCTCTAAATTATAAAACAAACCCCTCAGATGGGTATTTGGTGGCAAGATGGGGGAATACGTGGTGTTTTTCAAGAGGGCCAGCAATATGGTGATGAGCTGGAGACGTCAATGAGGTTTTCACGTTGGCTGGGAGTTGGCAGGATGTTTGTTGAGCACTAGTATGAGTGTGTGTTTGTGTATGCGGATGTGTGTGTGTGTTGGAAGGATGGAAGTCAGGGAACAGACCACCAGGGAGAGGTTGGGATTACTGTCTGTGTTGGACAGGGCATGATAGGAATACTCTGGGTGCCTGACAGTCTACAGCAGCGGGTATGGTTAGACCAACCACAGTTTATGGAAAACTCTGTGTGTGAACGTGAAAGATAAAGAAAGTACGGAGACAGGAGTAGCTCAAAAGAAAAGGTTATAGGAAATATGCATATATATGCATGCTTTTGTGAATTTTTCTCATTTGTGTGTGTGTGCTACTGCCAGTGACTCTAAGGTGGAGAAACTGAAAACATCAAAAATTAACACGACCACACTGTGGCTACGAATCTAATCCAAACCAAGCTTATGTCTTATTAAAGCATATGCCTCAACCTGTTCATTAAATCAATATACCTCTTATTATTGCTGGCTGTGTGTCTGCAGTGAGCAGTAGCCTTGTAATTAAATTTCACTTAACTAAGCTCTTTGATGGGAACAGCTTGCTGCATGTTAAATGAAGAGAGAGAGTCATGGGAGAAAGTAAAAGATTGGTGCTTATTTTGGAGGTGGAAGAGGAGAAGGGTTGGTGATTTTTCCATTTTCAGATTGAGTAGAGCTAAGGCTTATATATGTAGAGGCACAACCTACTGACTTACAGCTTTTAAAACATAAATACATCTGTTGACTGCATGAGCTGGGTTTCTATTCCATCTCATCATTCGTATAATACCATGTATTTAATCTTTACACCCAACCAGGACGATAGACTTCTATCATACTGGTTAAGACCGAGACAAAGACTGAGAAAACATGAGAGGAAAGGTGAAGCATGTAGGGCAGGAGGGAAAATAGAGACAGCCAGAAGGGGAGTTGATTAAGTGGGTGTGTGGAGACAGAGAAAGAGAATGAGAGGACTGTTTGAAAGAGGGTGTATGTATGACTGAGACAGATCGAAACTCTTTCCATTTACCTCTCCTGATTTGCCCTTTTGTGCAGCTCTACTAGCTTTTTATTTCATACTCTTTTGGATCGTTGTCAGATGTTGAACTGTTTTTCTGGGTTCAGCCCACCATTCTGGTCATTCTTCATTTCTCTAGGCAGGGGATTTAGATTAGAGAGGTTGGCAGCCCTGGAGGAAGGGCAGGGTGGGGTGTTTGTTGAAGAAAAGTCACGCTTGCCCCATGCTTGCACTCTCTCACATTCTTAAAAGCAAACTTTTTCAGTTTGGGTGAAAAGGCTGTCACCGTACACAAACTATTCCGAAGCAGCCCTAAACAACGTCAGCTGAATGTGAATACAGTCCAAAATATTTGGGCTATGTTTGATCCTAACCAACTGTGCCATTAAGGGCTTTACTAACAAAAGCAGAGGCTGTGCTATTGTGGCTGGTGAGAAGATGGGAATGGAAAAAAGCATGGCTGATTCTTGTTTATATAATGTCAAATGAACTTGATTAGAATCTATGGTTGCATGAGTATGAATATGCGAGGCAGTGTGTGTGTAGTTTTGGCACATGCTCCCTTTGATTGCTGATTTAGAAGTTAGTGTGGTGAGAGACAAGCAGCTGGAATAGCGAACAGGATTAAGACCAAGACATCTCCAATTGGTCTCAATCACCTCAGGACACAACTTGGACTATTTTTTGCAGACCCACTTTTACTAAGGGAATGCATGGGAGAATTTAGCCAGAAGAAGTGAAAGAAGAAAGCAATATGTCATATTGTCATTGAGGCTCAGACACAAAATAAGTACAGACAACATACTGGGAACTCTTCTTGACCTTATGGAAAGTAAATGATTTGGAAGAAACATTACCATTTACAATAATGAAAAATTTAGGTTGTACTCTTGTGGTTGTAGGTAAACTATGGATCATGGCATAAAACTCAACAAAAATTATGTGAGCTCCTTACATACCATTTTGACAATTAGTCTGTAGAAAGTTTATTCAGCATAGTTATTTTGCTTTGCATCTGGCCATCTTTAAGTTGGCAGGATGGAAGGTCTTTGACTTTCAGAGGAAGGATGTGAATGGCCTGAATTTACAGACTGAGCTGTCCTCCTTTTTGTCCTTTGAGTCATAGCTAACACTAAAACATGATGCCGGAATGAGCCACCCGCTGTCAGGGCAGAGTGTCGTGCTTGTCAACTTCTTATTTGAGTTTACTTAAAATTGTATTGACCAATTCTGACACTGTGGGAAAGTTATTGCCCCAGAAGCCTGTCACCCCTAAAGACACACCCATAGACCACCTGCTGGCCCATTTTGCCACCAAGCTACTGTCTCCCCTTAAACCCAAATAATTTTGCAAATTCATACTTATCCACCTCAGGATGTCATGAAATTTGATTACTGTGACCACTAGGACCATCATGACCCACTGAACGCCCTGGTACTTGGCCAATATGAAATAACCAGTCACCAGATGTTCCTTAATGAGGTCTTGTCTATGTAATGCTACACTAGAGAGAATACTAGACACAGGGAGAAGAGATCTTTCCAATAGCCACAAGTATGGGAATAAGACTGTAAGATAAAACAAGATTTCAGATAATGGGGAAAATGAACCAAGGACAGAATAAATGGGAGAGGCTAGGGAGAGACAAAAGACAGTAAATGTGTTGAAGAAATAAAAGGCCTCTTTTCCAACAGAGTAATAAGGAAGAAAAGAAAGGAAATATGATTATTAATTCACAGAGATGGTGTCAGCTCTGGAAATCACACCAAAATAGAGGGTAAGTAACTTTTTCTTTACTTTCCCACTCATCATTGTACAACTATTGTTCTGCATATTGAAGGAGATTTTGAACTGGACGTGCAGCAACATAGGAAATGCATTGTATACATGAAATAGGTGGAAGGTTTTCCTGGATTGGGACCTTAAATGCTCCAAGATTTCTTGTTAAGCTTTCCTATTATACTTCTCACACAAAAAAGCAGGCAAATTTTCACTGATAAAAAAAAGCTAGCTAGATGCAGTTTCTATCAAGTTCAAGTAGGTTTTTTTTTTTATTGGTTTTTTTTATCACAGTTGCTTATGGGTAAAAGTGGCTGAGTGAGCAGAAAATAAGTTCTTTCAGCTTCTGTAGTTGGGGTAAAGCAGGTAATTGACCTAAACATATTCCTAATTCATATTCGTACATGGTGTTATCTGACGTCACCTATTTCCAATGTAGTCCCGCCCAAGTCAAACCAGGTAGAAGAACACTGCTGAAAAAATTCATTCAGAAATCAGTCAAGTGAAAAGACCAACACCATTCACTCTGGATAGGTCGGGATTCCTAGTTTTGGTACCCTCTCTGAAAGAGAAACCCTCAGTTGTAGAGTTCTACATAGAACCATTAACGGTTCCCCAAGAGGAACAGAAGAACTGAAATACCCTTTAGGGTTGATAGTATGTTCATCACAAAAGCTAAAGATAATAGTAAGAAATTAATCATAAAAATAAGTTGATTGGGGCTTTAAGCACAATTACCAATCTCTATTCCAATATATGTGGCCTTGGCAAATGAACAGGCAGCAGAACAGTATTATAAAAAAAGGTTAAATTAAGGGTTCTTCAGTTTGGGAACCCTTAAGGATACTATGTAGAACCCTAGAACAGAGTGTTTCCAGATCAGTTTCAAGTTCAACCCCTTTAGGAAGCCAAGAACCCTTAACTAGCCAAAGAACCCTTGACGAACGCTTATTTCTAAGAGTGTACCTATTTATTTATCATTTCACTAAATTAGGGGGTAACAGCATATTTGTGAAATGAAATGCCAAGCAGAAATTCAGAATAAAAAATGAGAGAACAAGAGACAGGGAAGAGAACTCCATGCCACATGGTAGCAAGCATTTAACCTAATGAGGCATACCACCACCCACACTCCACAGGGTCCAGCTATCTGCCCATATTATGAATGTTTGGATTGTGAGACCAACCATAGGCTCTGCTTCTGAAGTGTTTTTACTGAATCAGGTAACTGTAATTTGCTTCATGGGAATAGACTTTGCATGCTTCTGTGCCACTATTTGGTGGTTGTGTATACATAATTCAGAAGAGCAATTATTACAATTAATTAAAAAATATTCTATACCATATCTAGCAGTCAAACCATGCTGTGGTGCATGTAGATTGTTTCTGGACATACACTGAACCCTTCCTTTCCTAAACTCAATATAAAAAGAGCTTTGTTCTCTCCAATCCTGTATGCTATAGTCCGTGAGAACAGGTAGCCACAGTCTGGCTCATATTTTCAGTGGGGCACATTTCAACATGACCCCACCGTGGGCCAGATCTCATGTTACAGGAAACTGTCCCCAGGTAGCTTCCTCTGGCTAGCAACAGCCCAGATGTGTTTGTACCCTTGGATTTATTATATTTGATTAGTCTTTCCATGTGGATTCAAGAAAAATATTACTTAACACCATGGCATGCATGATTGCTGAGACAGGTGGAGAGATTTACTGCAGTTTAATGTGACGCCCGGCACTTAATGTTACTGCACCTGCACTTTTACGCACACACACACTGCACAGCACATCCAGCATCACATGGGCTGCGGAATGAAGAAATAGATAAAATGACCCCAGAGTCCTCTTGAGCATCTCCGTGTCTAATGTATAGCATACGTTAAAAAGCTCTATGATGTGAATATTGATATGGTTTGTTTTAGTTTAGAGAAAGAAAAAAAAAACACCAGCGGTTGACTCACACAGAAAACAACTCCTCTTCAGCTCAACGAAGAGCTGATAAACACAAAAGCTCCTGCCTCAAATGTATATGTAATCAAGTCATGACCTGATAAATGTATACATGAAAGGACAGAGCAGACTCTACTTTTTGAGGATGCTCGGGTCCATCAACGTATGCAGCAGGATGCTACGCATGTTGTACATGTCAGTGGTAGAGAGCGCCATCTTTTATGCGGCTGTGTGTTGGGGCAGTGGCATGAAGGCAGGTGATGCCAGCAGATTTAACAAACTAACAAGGAAGGCTGGACAGGTCATTGGGACCAACCTGGACTCCCTGGAATTGGTTGTTCTGGAGAGGATGCTGGCTAAACTGTTGCTCATCATAGACAATGTCTCTCACCCCCTCCATGACTGTGTAGTCAAACAGCGGAGCACTTTCAGCTCCAGACTGCCACAGCCACGGTGCAGTAAGGAGCGGTACAGGAGGTCCTTTATACCTGCTGCTATCACTCTTTAACTCATCCACCCTGTGTCATCTAAGTCATTTGGCAATGTACCACTCATGCCACACTTTCTCATTCATCTGCACTGTATTTATTTATTTACTATTTATTTAGTTATTCATTCCACTGTTTTATTGCTGCTATGTCTTACACTTTGAGACTTTGTGACACTGGAGTAGAATCACTTGCCACTTTACTTTACCACTACATAACTTACTTATTTCTTACTTATTTACCTATCTATCTATCTATCTATCTATCTACGTATCACCATCCACCTGCTTCCCAACTGACATCACGCCATCCTCATGAACATACACACACACACACACACACACACACATTCTTTTACACTGCTGTAGCTTCTGTACTAGTCCATAAATGGGCATGTTATTTGTGTGAGTGTGTGTGTGTGTTATTGCACCTGAAACAACAAGAAGCAGGCGAAACAGAAGTACAGGAACACACACACACACACACACACACACACACACTACAGAAATCTTTTGAAGCCCCGTTTTGTAGCAACAAATTACTAAGTGACACAAAGAGCTGTTACAGAGAAACTTGTGTTCGAAATGATAAACAATCCACTCTACTCGCACTACTCACACTACTCACTCTACTCACTCTACTCACTCTACTCACACTACTCACTCTACTCACGCTACTCACACTACTCACACTACTCACTCTACTTACGCTATTCACACTACTCACTCTACTCACGCTATTCACTCTACTCACGCTACTCACTCTACTCACGCTACTCACTCTACTCACGTTATTCACTCTACTCACGCTACTCGCACTACTCACTCTACTCACGCTACTCATTCTACTCACTCTACTCACGCTATTCACTCTACTCACGCTACTCATTCTACTCACTCTACTCACGTTATTCACTCTACTCACGCTACTCACGCTATTCACACTACTCACGCTACTCACTCTACTCACGCTATTCACACTACTCACTCTACTCACGCTATTCACTCTACTCACACTATTCACTCTACTCACTCTACTCACGCTATTCACTCTACTCACGCTATTCACTCTACTCACTCTACTCACGCTACTCACTCTACTCACGCTACTCATACTACTCACACTACTAATATTACTCACACTACTCATACGTCATTTCATACAATCTCAGACTTCTGGGAGATTATTATGGGCTGTAAAAAGTGTAACTATGGTTACTGCCATGGGGATTATTATGGTCTGGGTGAGTGATATGAAAGTGTGTGTTGTGATTGGAGTTAAAGGGGTTTACCCTGGAACTCAGGACAAGGGGAAATATGATCCACACACACGTCATGCATGATTGTATCAACGTTCCAGTGTTAATGAGTGAAATATTTCTGCATGTGAGAGTAAGCATGGGAGAGAGAGAGAGAGCGCGTGTGTGTGTGTGTGTATTTTTGCGTGTATGTGTGTGTGTGTGTATGTGTGTGTGTGTGTACAGTGTTGATATGTGGTGATTGTGTATAGATGTGTTTACATCATGCATTCCAGCTGTGGTGTTTATCCACGCCCACGTCAGCAAAATCACAGCACACACACACAGAACACATAAACACACACACACACTTTTAGTGTGTGATAGTGTGTAATCGCAGTGTTTCCTGCCTCCTCTGGGAATTCTGGAAAAACAGACTCTCCACATCCAGAGCACTGATCCAAACCAGATGTGGAGAGAGAGTGTGAGAGAGACACGGAGAGAGAGAGACACGGAGAGAGAGACATGGAGAGAGAGACAGAGAGACACGGAGAGAAAGAGACAGAGAGGGACACAGAGAGAGAGACAGACAGAGAGAGAGGGATTTTGGAGATTTCGACTTGAAATGAACTTTGTAAATAAACCTACACTTGGACCCACCAATACTCGTCACATCTTGGTGGTCCCCCTGATGAGATGCTCCGTCCCCTGATATCATAAATACTGTTCTACTGTTCTATTGGCTGAAATCACCCACATGATTAACTATGTTATTTACATGAAGGTATCACTTGACCACCTTATCTGTATAAAATAAAGTATAAAATAAAATAAGGTATTAAATAAGGCGGTTTACACTGAGACACATCACTGCAGCAGAATAAGGAATGCTAAGAACTCGATTACACAACAGTTCACTTTTACTCTTTTACTGTCTGTCTCTCTATCTGACTGTCTCTCTGTCTGACTCTCTTTCTGTCTGTCTGTCTGTCTGTCTCTCTGGTCAATGTGTCCATTCATTCAGTCAACAAATGGATTTCAGTCTGTAGGTCACAATTAGCATCATTGCAATGTCACACACACACACACACACACACAAAGTCTGAATTAAAGAAGCACTGTAATGCTTTCATGGTTTGTGTGTGTGTATGTTTCCTGTGGTAACTCTGAGACAGTGACCCTTGACCCAACAGTTTGCGACATATCAGAGTTCTAAATCCTACAGTGAAACAGTGGAGAGTTCTAAATCTTACAATGTAACAGTGGAGAGTTCTAAATCTTACAGTGTAACAGTGTAGAGTTCTAAATCTTACAGTGTAGAGTTCTAAATCTTACAGTGTAACAGTGTAGAGTTCTAAATCTTACAATGTAACAGTGGAGAGTTCTAAATCTTACAATGTAACAGTGGAGAGTTCTAAATCTTACAGTGTAACAGTGTAGAGTTCTA
>JAOUQW010000009.1:7563336-7578521 GCA_028565825.1 Olivaichthys viedmensis
ATTTGTGGTGAATTTAGGGTATGAGTAGTGGGGATGGCGCGTGTGCAGGAGGGTGGGGGTTGGGGGTATGGTTCACTTTTTTTTCTTGAGTCCCTGCCCCCAAGATGTCTGTGCACAGGCCTGGATACAACCATATTTTCTTGGTGATTCTCAATAGGACAACTACCCACAGTAGGTGTCCACTCAGAGTTCTACAGATGAGCCTTAAATGCACATTGCTACTATCATGAGGCTATGTGTTGAATATTGGAATATCAAGGATTAAATTGGGGTTGAGGGAATAACTCCCCCTGCAGGCTCTGGCTAGGAGTGCAGCCTCAGTCTCTCTAATGCATGTAACAGACACATTGGAAACACAGGGGCCAATAGAAGCCAAGTTAAATAGGCTCCAGAGTCACGAATCACCACACTACCTCAATATTGTCTCTTGTATATTCATATATTTAACAGCTCATTAAAATACATGGCAGAGACCCAACTGTCTCTCCATCCCTTAGAACAAACAGGCAAGACTGAGTGATTGACAGGGGCGTCTGAGAAAAACTAACAGTGGGGGGCCTTTTCTGTTCACTGCATAACTACATGGCGGCACTTCAGAACTTCAGCCGCCATCTTAGAACAGCTGGGGATCTGCATTTGTGTAGTATGTAGTATGTCTAAAGACATATTCATTTTTGCGATACATGATATTTGTCTCCTGTATAAACTTATACCTCTAAATGTCAAATTGTCAGTGTTTTTTCATATAGTTTTGTGGTGTTCATCTATTTCAGAGGTCACCAAACTCATCAGATCAGTGTTTAATTTGAGTTGGAAATGAACACTTTCAGAAAAATAGATCTCCGGGAACAGGGTTGGTGACCACTGATCTATCTTTATGTACTCAATAATCATTGTAGATGGTTAGGCAAGTAATAATCCTCAAATTTTAAATTTAAAACCACAATACATGAAATAAACTTTTAAAAATGAAAAAATAACGCGTTGCCTTTCTGGAGGTCATTTTTAATAATTCTGAATTGGTGCATAGTGACTTTCACATTCCTCAGCTAAATGGGTAAGGAATGTACCCCAAATCCCTGTCTAAGACTTGGACAACCACAAAACCTGAGCCTTCTGCATATAGCCTTCCAGCTGTCATCAGCAAATTAGTGTTGGGGCAAAGGTGGCAGACGGATCTCAGCAAGCAACAACTTTTACGGACAAGGACTAATCTGTTTACATCCAACTAAATGCTCTGAGCAGATATAGCAGCTGTAGCAGCCTAACTGAGTTAAAGAACACAAAAATACGGTGACATTTTTTTATATGGCGTATAAAGTATTGGGTCAAATATCCAAAACGCATACATGTAAGATAAGTAATATAATTTTGAACTTTAAGGTTCTGGAAAGCTGGAATGATGTTGTATTTGAGTAACCAGTTTCTGACTTTTTAACAAGAGTTAATACAATAAAGCATTTCATGTAAACCTCATCTCTCTACAGAGTAGTAAAAAGGCAGATTTAATGTAGTAGCTTATTTATAAGAACGTGTTAACAGAGACTCAGCCCATGGCAAGTACAAAATGCTTTCTCTTAGAATTTCTTTATTGCAATAAAGAAATGATTAAGAGATGTTGCTCCTGAGCACTATTACATGCTACGTTTTCCAGAATATAAATACCCTGTGCAGTTCAGCAAAACACTTCTTAAAAGTAAATCATCAATATGGGGCTGGGGCAGAGGAACAACACTCAAGCTCCATCAAATGCTACTGTTAGAGGGCCAGTGGAGCTTTATAAATGCCAGAACATGACTCAGGCTGGGGTAGCTCCACTCACAGGAGATGTACATACAAACAGGTTGAGGAAAACCACACCTACTGATATGTACACAAAACCATGGACACGTTCAGGGTCAAGTGAATAAATGACGGCCTGATTTTGATTTACAGATATACTAATGACGCAAGCAGGCAGGGACTGTGCGGTGTAACACTTTTACGGACAGTTCCTTACACACACACACCGTCCACTTGTTTGCTTTTTTACAGCCTCTTGGTGAGGCAAGTTTAATGGGATATGAAGTTTCCTGAAAGCGTTGTAACCGCAGAAACACGGAGCTATAAACTCCAGAGCCCCAACCTCCCCCAAACTGAAGGCGAGGCCAGAGGAAACAAAGCAAGGGTTTCAGGCAGTGACCCAGGTGATACATATTTTATGCCAGACTGTGTGCTCCTATGGGCCACTTGCTCTCACTGTAAACTTGAACTCTGAATGATATCCCTTGGTTGGATGCTCTGTCCCAGTCTCCTGTTCGGATTTCTTTTAATTTACCTACTCCAAGAAATGTATTTCATCATTGCTAAGTGCCCTTTCCTTGTGGGAACAGTGCAGATTTTTAGGTGCATAATTCAGGTCTTTAAATCTTGGAAACCTGTCGGAAAACACTGACATCATTTTTTTCCCTTGGGAACTGTGAAGCATCAACCAAGGGTAACAGAAAATGTGTAAAGTTTAGAAAGAGTAGAGAGAAAACATAGGGTGAAAAGACAAAAATGGGTCACAAGAATCAAAGACATCTCTTTATTTAAAACCAAAATTACCCTCCCTCTCATTTATTTGATAAAAGCTATATTATCCTTCCAGATGTAAAATATACACTAAGTTGTGCAGTTTAGTTCTTTTCTGCCTAAAAGCAAACAGAGACGGCGAGAGAGACGAGGTCACTGAATTATTAACAAGCCAGGGATGCCTGGTTATTGGAGATGACAAGATGTTAAACACAGGAGTGGTAGTATATCAGGTTCTTGAGTTCCCTATTCACATTCTAGCCATTAAGAGTTTTGCAATGATGTCTGGATCCAACGCAATTTCACTGAGCAATTAAACAGTGTGTAATCAGATTGGGTCTAGGATTACAGAAAGAAAGTGCATGATTTAACATGATACACATGATACAATCTATTTATCTGATCTTACAGCTTTGATGAAACAGACTTGCTTATGCCAAGTGGGTTGCTTTTACACTAGTTATACAGTAATTGCTTCATCACAAACTACTTTTAACTTATTTTCTGGAATATTTGGATAAAATTTGTTACCCAGCAATGCTTTTTATAGTCTCTTCCTCTTGTCACAGCATTTAAAGAGTTAGCTTTACCGTAACGTTAATTCAGTAAACTTATATTTTGCGACAGTATGTTTTCATCTATAATGGGAAAAACATACAGGCTTTGCATGGTTCAGTGTGTACCTAATACTGTATCTGTGACAATCAATTGAATTGCTTGATTGAATGTGCCCACTGAGTCCAACTAGACAGAATAAGCATTTTTTTATGTGATTCTTTTTCACACATGTGCAAAATGAAATCTGATTTTACCATATGTGAGAAATGGGAGGATATTAAAATGGAACATCTGAATAATATAGTGGTGAGTCTCAATGTCAGTCTAGACCTGACTGTAAAGCTGAGAGCTTTCTACTGAAGTCCAACAGAGTCCATCCAAAGCTTCACTCCACAAGTGACGTTTACTTCCGTTACTCTATAGGAAGTGAACAGAAACTATGCCTCAGTAGAGGTTCACAGGACTTGAGCAAACTCAGACCTTATCTCTAAGCATGCTGTTTCCAGACCATTTGCCTGAAGTTAGGCTTGAGCTCAATGCTCATTACCGGAGCAAAACACCACCAGAGCCAGCCTAGGCACTCAGCTCAAAGCTATTTGACTAAAATGAAATTTGCTCCATTACCTAATGGAGCAGTTGATTAGAAGCACCCATGTCAGTTCCTGTTACATGAAAAATCATAAAATTAACCCGTTTTTACACTGGTTTGTGAATCTATTGCATACTTTACAATGCCTCTGGTAGAGAATGAGTACTGTATTAGAAAACCTAGAAACAGTTTATCTCTTTCTTTCTCCCTCTTTCCCTCATCTCTCCCCCACTTTCTCTCTCTCTCCCTCCTGATATTTACAGATCAACAGACTTTAGCATTTCAACCAAACCTTAGTGGAAAATAAAGTTTTCTTCTTGTGCCGGCTACTCAGCCACTGTATTTACATAGGAACCCATTGTACCTTTGATTACTGACTGTTATGCCCAGTATCTTAGCAAAAGACATACAAAAACGCAAGCAAACACAATGCAAAAACGTTACCTAAAGAAGAAAACTAATCGACTTTCAAATGGCACTCTGAAATCTCACTCAACAAGAATACACCATTACCTTATTATCCTTTTAGCATTACCTTATCCTTAATATTAAAAACGTTGCATGGGAAAAATGAAGAATTCAGTTTCCAGGAGAACAGCATCATCCTGGAGCATTTAGACATAATAGCCTTTGTTTTAGCAAGAGTGCCAGCAAGCTGGCAGCATAGCCTAACTATAGAGAGAAACTGATTAAAATGGAATACTTTGCAGACATGAAGGTTTTTAGTGTTAGACTGCAGCATTGTTTTGGTTCATGTGGTATTAAGACATTGATGATCAAGAAAAGAAGAAACAGAACATCTCACGGATGCCTTAAGCAAGTGGGGAGGGTTTGGAGTTTCTTGTATAATTTTTGTGTAAACTTTTCCCCTTAGCTACTTAAGAAGATCAGATGTAGATCTTTCTTCTGCCATCTGTTACTCATTTTAATGCGTCTTTGTGATTTGGTGTGTGTGTGTGTGTGTGTGTGTGTGTGTGTGCAGCTGCATTTCCTGACTACTATTTAATATCCAGCCTTTCAGACATTAGTCAGAATTAGTGATGACTGAGAGAGCAGCTTGTGCCACTAAAGGTGAGAGACAAATAGTAAATGATGGTCATAGTGGCAAGAAAGCCATGCATCTCCAGTTATAGCAACTTTGAAGTTGTTTCAAGAATTTTAGGAATTGACATGCAAATCGATGCAGAAAGTTACTTCACTTTCAATTTCAGTCTTTGTGAAAAGCAAATTACTCCTGGAAACAGATGGCCACAAGCTACTAAACTATAGAAAATAAATAATCAGAACTCCCAATCCAGGAATAATCAGGATGCTTGTGAAGCAAAGTGTGTGGCAAGGTAATGTCATCCTCTCCACATCCAAACACACCATATCCTAGGGTTTAAGCTAGCATACAGTATGTGTCCCAGTAACCCTGAAAGCCTTCAGTCATTAATAAGGGCATCTCTGTGATCGGCATCCAAGTGATGACGGGTACCAGTACTAACTACCCCTCACTGGGTGTTGTTTTATTTTATAGCTCTGTGATCTGCAATCCATGCTGGGAATGCACATGCGCTCTGACCTCATGTGTGCTGTATTAAAACGTTTCAAAGCCCAGTCCTGAGACCTCCAGAAGATTCATTTTTATTCAGATTCAGATAGTCTACGATTTTGCTCTACTACCAAAACATTTGATATCAGTATTTATTTTAGTATTTTTATCCATATTGATATCAACACAGGTATTTAGTGTTCAGGTATGCTGTAAACTGGGACAGGTAAAAAAAAATAAAAAAACATGGACTGTCAAAGGATTTCGGTCACTAAGCAGATCTGAGACTAGTTTTGTGGTTTGCCTTGTAATGATTTGGGTTTGACAGAACTACCTGCCCAACCTGATTGCCTTAGCACTGAGCTTTGAATTCAGAAACGTTATCTCACTTGTTCAAAGTAAACAACGTCACTATAAAATAATCCTAAAATGACACCAAAGTGAAGTGATCTAATAAAAACAATCATCTGCCCCCTGGCGACTTCCACATACTCACATTTTAAATCAAACTTTTAAAGCCCTGTATTTGTTTTACATCTGACTTGTTTTTAGCTGCTTTATTTTTCATCTTACTCTGAAGTTCTGATGCTCTGTGTTTTTGTTTATGTCATTATATATCGCATGAGTTCAGGGAGGAAGCTACGCGTTAGTCGTCGCCTGCAGCAGTGAGGTGCGCGTGCCGCAAGACTTTCGTGCCGCGTTAGGATAAACAGCATCACAGCATCACCGACGCTAAGACCAAACAATAAAGAAATCGGTAATCTGGTCAGAAAATGTTTCTCGTTATGACGACAGTCAGTTCCCTCAGAAGGACAGCGATCTCTCCTTGACTACTTCCACTGCGCACGGCCAAGTTGACCTGCGGCGGATATGGTACCTGACTCCCTCTCCCTGTGAGACGGGGTACATAAACCTATAGGCCTTTCCCAGATTCAAACACAGACCTGCTGAAGCATGCATTTGAATAAGAAATGTGATTTCAAATTTGCCTGATTAACTGACGTGCAACAGCCTATTTAAATCCTTGCACGCTGAACCTTAATGCACTATAAGCTGTGTGTGTGTGTGTGTGTGTGTGTGGATACCTCGTAAATTGACGGAATGTTTATTTGAATAAATTATGAGTCTATAATATATATTTGCAAAATGCCTACGTATATAAAACCAAGTCATAACTTTGTAGAATTATCATACAAAAGTATGACTGAATGGTGTTTGGTTTTTTGTTTCTCATTAAACGTAGGCTATAGACTCAAGAGTGTAAAGACTAGATCACATTAAACTGTTTGATACATATACAAAGATCACTGATGCTGTTTCGATCAATATGACACAATACTGCTCCCCGAGAGCCCTAGAGCTGATATCCTATCGAATATCACAGACAAAATCCCTAAGGTTGAATTAACACTGAAAGTGGTCGTTACTGACCATCTGGACGTATATGTGTTAATTCAGCACTATTATATGGGTTAATTCAGCACTAATATATTATGGGTTAATTCAGCACTAGTATATAGGTTAATTCAGCACTAGTAATATGGGTTAATTCAGCACTAGTATATGGGTTAATTCAGCACTAGTATATTATGGGTTAATTCAGCACTAGTAATATGGGTTAATTCAGCACTAGTATATGGGTTAATTCAGCACTAGTATATGGGTTAATTCAGCACTAGGTCTGGAGATGCTGGGATCAATGGAACCGCTCCTGTCTGATAAAGGCCCCAGGCTCACGCTTTTCACTGCATGGAAATGCATGAATGGGAATCCCACTATGAATAGCGCCCGGTCTCCTTGCTCTTAAAGCCCATAAGGCGACCTCAGATGCATTCAAAAGGGAGAAGTAAAAAAAACGCTACACATTTCAACGTGTCTCCTTTGCGCATCGTAGCCTCGGTCGTCGTAAGACCCTGAATGAAGCATCTGCCTTCGCTTACATGCATGTGATCTTCTGCAGGCTTCTGCTGGTGGTCCCGTTGTTCCTCCCCAAATCCTGCTCGGATGCTGATGTGTCCCTAGCAGAAGAAAAACGCGTTTTACCGAGCCGTCTTAAAAATGCATGTCCACGTCCAATCTCATGTGCGCCTCGTCCTTCTCCAGTCCAGGTAACCCCAACGCGCGCGCGCGCTTTCCACCCGCAAGTGACGGACCTCCACTCCTCTCCTCTCCACTGTGCCGCCGGTCAGGTGTGCGTAAAGGCAGAGCAAGCTACACGGAGCTTTTTCTCCCCGTTAAAACCACCGGGTCCTACAAACCGACCGGTTTCACGCCTATCCAACAGAACATTATACACATAGCCTTCGTATAACGGTCCTTCAAAGAGCGTCTAATCCAGCAGAGAGCGCAGGGAAATAAGACGCGGCGCCGAGGCCACGCCCCCCTCTGATTAGAGCCGCTAATGTATTAGGCACGTGGGGAGTCGCACAAAAGAGGGAGAGAGCGGAGAGAAAGGGAAAAAAATCTGCTCTGGGAGAAAAAAAAAAGGAAGTCTGTTCTGCTAAGCTTTGGTGCCACCATGCTCTGCCTCTAAGAAATGGTTTTCAAGACAAAGAGCCAGACGAGAAGGCATTAGTCTGGGAGGTGCAGGTCTCAATGATGCTGAATTAATTGCAAATGTATGTTCACCTCATAATAATAATAATAATAATAATAATATAGTTGAGTGCAAAGGATGCATTACCATTTTGTATGGGTGAAGAAGAAGAAAATCAATTGTGGATGTATCCTGCAACGAGCCGGAAATCCAAAACATAAGAAAAGTCAACGGAAAAATTGTTTTAAAAAGAACCGAAAAGGCAAGAAGGCAAAATTTTGCAGTGACCCTCTTGGTCTCCAGACCTGATTTAAAGAAAGCCATGTCTGACAGAGTTATATTAAATATGTCAAGAAGAATTGGCAAAAACATTGGCCAAGCAATCAGGCAAAGATAGAGCAGATATTTCAGGTAGAATAAAGAGTGAATATTACAACTGAAAGGATGCGAAAGCTGCTTAGAGGGTATGAAAGAGGTTCAAGGGCGTTATAAAGGCAAAGGATGGGCATACAGGCTATTAGAGGATATTTAAATCACATTCAGAAAGGGAGGTGCAACTTTTTAAATTGATAATATTTTGATTCTCTCAAAATAATATAATATCTATATAGTATTTGAGCATTTTTGTTACTTGTGATAATGAAGGAACATCTGTGAAACCTAACAGACTCTAAATGTCTTGTTGGTTGAAATTCATTTCTTTGTCTTTCTCACTGTGTCCCAAGGGTATGCAAACGTTTGCACTCAACCGTAGCATATATAATACACATTGATATTATTGTTTTTATTATATTAAATTCATATATAGCACTGCACACTGCAAAATACCCAGTGATAAATTAACAGCCACAGTGTTCATCTAAGGCATCATGGTACAAATGAACACTGCAGGAGTGAATTCAATACTAGTGATTTTGCCATGCAAACTAAACTGTATATTAAAATAAGTCGGTGTATTATATTTTACAAGACTACTTGTAAGATGTATAATAATGCAGTTTTTATTTAAAGTGTATACCATCTTTAGGGTTTAAGATCAATCTAGTGTGGTGTGCAACTGAAATTAAGAAGCACTCGGAACACCAGCAGGACAGCAAGGTCATTAATCAATTTGGATTTTAGGTCAGCCTTATTCTGCCTTCACTGGGCCATAACATGGGGAGGGAGGGTGGACTGCCTGTGTGCAAGGGCTGTGAAATACTCTTAAGGAAAAGGAGATTGGCAATATAATTTCTATTTATATTCAGACAGACAGCAAAGCTTCTACCCAGATGCGACAGGAATATCTAAAAATTCCCTACATCCTAGATTCTGCTTGGTATGAATTGGTTTTTATTTATCATTTTGTTGTGAGATGAAAGCACTGCTAGCAGATGGAGCAATTGTGTTACTCCAGTTTTAACATTTAGGGAAACCTTATCTCTCTTCATACAACTCATTTTGAAGGATTTTGAATTTGAATCTCCGTCCAGTTTATCTTTCTGTACCAAATGTATCAGCAGTCGTAAATGACTGTCGCTGTGATGTCACTTGGTTCTGCCTCGCTTGGAGTTAATAGGGGTTAACGTTTGTGTTACTAGAACCCTTTAACCAGGGCAAGTTCAACATTTTTAATGGACTTTTACAAGCTTGGATAAACCTAACTCATGCATCTTAATATATAATGAATGAAATTGTAACTGTGTTTTACTTGTCAATGAAGTTCCACAAAAATGCAAGACGGTTTTGCGAAAAGAGCTTTAGAGCAACAGTGCCACATTTTGGTAAAATATTCTACCCAATATGTCTTAACTGAAAACAGTTTTAATTTCAGTATTCCTCTTACATTATCAGTGCATCAGCTGGCTGGATCCCATTCAGTCACGTTATCTGATTTACACTTCCTTCCACTGAAAACAATGAGGTCACTCTTTGTGCTGCTAAGGGGGAGAGGGGTGTTGATTAAAACGCAGCCATGTTGCTTATACAGAAATCAGTCATTGAAATGGTGACTGATCTAGATGACTGGAAATATACACGGCAAAATTCTCAGTGTTTCTGGAAGAACCCTAATTGATGACATTTATTTATTTATTTATTCTCATTTATTATTCTCATTTATTTATTATTGACCCATAGGATGTCTTTACATTGTCGAATTGATTCTTACAGCATTCATGTCCTGTTGGAGTGCATATTGTATGTGTTCATTCAAGACTGGGGATTTTGTTGTGCATTAGGCAGTCATACAGTCTGTTGCTCCCAAGACATTTTTAATAGAGACTGATTTAGTCAAGCCATAAGGTCAAGCAAATGTATTAAATTCTGGTCCTACCCTTCCAATTCTCCTGGGTAAGTCTTGATTTTCATTGCCCTCACCTGGTGTACTCTCGGGCTCAAAGGTCTCCTGTATTTATGATTTTTTTTTCTTTTGTTTAATCACGAAAGGCCATATTTAAAGTTAAGTTAAGCATGTGTAGTGAGGAGTTAATACCGAAATTGTGCACATTGATAGTCAGACCTCAGAACTATCTATGGAGTTTAAGGTGGTTTCAGTTATTTTTTAAGTATTTAACATGTAATATTTGGTGAAGTTCTCATCATATTCCAGCAGCTGTCAATAAAATATCTGCTCAAAGGAAAAAGCTCTCTGTGTCGCCCCAGCCTCTGTACACAAAAAAAAAAAAAAAAAATGATGTGGACCACCAACATCCAACCAATCAGGACAAGGAGGCGTCTCTACTTGCCTGTTAATCATGTTGCCTGTCAATTGCATTAGCATTCAGGCGTTCAAGTCTAGGCAGCATGCATGCATCTGTCTTGTGGGTGTGGCTTTGGAGGAAACACTAAAGAAGGGGCTGTATTTCTTTGAATTTTGAGCTTCACAACAGCTAGCTCCAACTAACTTTTGCCAAAATTACTGACTATACCTTTAAACGCTGGTCAGATAGTTGCCACTGCAGGATGGAGTTTGCTTAAAACCGAGGTGTGGCTCATTTTTCAGCTATTTAGACAGTTTCAGACAAATACAGTGCCTTCTTCAGTGTTCCTTCCAAAACCACACCCACAAAACAAAATGTCTAAATGCTAGTACAAGAGGGGGAGCTTTCTGAATTGACAGGCAAAATGATTGCTTGTTTCTTGCACTATAGCGAGAGGCTGAATTAAGTCTGTCTGACAATTTTTAACCACAATATATGTAATGTAACTAAACACAAAAAAACTATGGAAAGCCATTTAATGACCATATTGAATATATTTATATACATTATATACATATATATATTTTCTATCGCCAATTTTTTAGGGCTTGTTTTAAAGAGGGTGGTCTTGATGCAATTGAAAAACTCATGTCCTAAGAACTCCACTCAAGAAAAACATTTACATTAGCCATAAATAAGTGTTTTCCATAAAAATGTCTTTACTGTTGCCTTATTATTTTGGGAGTTTCATACATAAACCATTTTTGTGGAGTTGGGACCCTCAAGAACCCCGTCTTGAATTTGGAAAATCTCCCTATTTCTGAGGTCTCAAACTCCTAATGGGATAAGACAGCTTACTGGGAATCACATAATCACCTCTCGAGTTATAGCTCTGCTTCTGAAAACCCTTTCTCATGCCTGATGATATTTACTTCCCGTTTCCCCTCTCATAACCCATGGGATGCCTTTACGTAGGCAACTTCATCCTATTCTTAGGCCACAAGGTAATGACACAAATAGTTATGGGAACAGAAGAAGGAACAGGAAAGAGCAGAGGCTCAGCTGCGCAGCCCACTGACAACACTGAAGTCAGCCCTACTCTGGACTAAATTGGGCAACGTTGACTGACAGTGTTGAAACATGAGCTTGTGTGGACTCATGACTCATGTAGTTTCTGTTGAACTCTCCTCAAAGATATAAAACCAGAAAATCTTTACACATCACAGTCCAACTGTCCCAAAACTCCGCAATAATCGTGCTTCATTTTTAATGCTCTGATTTACATAATATACCAAAGGAGTATTAAATATGCACTTTCAAAGAGTTTTAGAAATTTATGGTAATTCCTATGGCTTTCATCTCTGATCACAAGCTTTTTTTAGTAATCACTGAAAGTGATTTTTTTTAAGTCATATGAATTACTCCATTGCAATATCATATGCTATTTAACCATCCAGATTTTTCAAGTAGAGAAGTAAGGCAGGAACACATTTGTAATTCCTCTGTCATGTCTGCCAACATCTTCATGATTTATCGCCGACACGTTTCCCTCTTAAATTTAACTATAAAAATGAAACGAGTGTGAGAAATGGCCTAGCTCCAAGTTCCAGGTTTTGTGCGGGAAAGAGTGGTATAATGTGACTGGAACTCATGAGTACACATAAATTTGACACGCACACAGACATAACACAGATCTGCCTTTTTGATGTTGCTTTTCTATAATAACTCAATAGTGGTTATGTAAATATAGCTAGGGATATATATAGCATGCGATTATGTTTTTAAGGAATGAGGGGATGTTGAGGATCTGAAGAGAGTGCAATGGGTTTTGGTGAGGGGTGAACGGATGTGTGATGATGATGATGATGGGGCCAGTGGTCATTAATACTGCCAGTGCTCTGATCCCCTTTTCAATAAGGCCAGCCATTGTAGCAGCCAAACCAATGTAACTCTATAAGCATCTGCATGTATTCCTCTCTTCTGCTTGTGTTGAAAAACAGCAGCATAGTCTAACTGAATGTAATCTATATCAACATCAAAAATGTATCTTTGATCATCATCTCAATGCGAAACTCAGACACAGACTTTCCTTTCTGTCCAGTCCATTTTTTGAGCATTTGCCAGTGCTCCCTTCCTGGACAAAGTGAATTGGTCTTGGACCTCATTCACATCCTTTCTTTATTCTCCTGGTGATGAATTGATGGATAAGTAGTTAACTGCTCATTCCTTGTAATTATCCATTTCCATTTTATGGCGATTTTGGGTTTGGAGGTGCAGGCCTCAGATTATAGGACTGAGGTTTGAGGAAAGATGTTTCAGCATTCTCTAGGAAGCTGAAAAAGCTGGTTTTGATATTAGTTTTGCATGATTTTACAGTGTTTTAATAACTAATGCATCATCCTCTCAGGAGGTTCTCTTATCCTCATAAAAGAGAGAATACCTTTTATACTCTCCTTCTCCCTCTACTTTCTACAGAGGTGTTTTCATGTAGAGCTCATGCTGAATAGTTTCCACTGTCCAGTTGGGAAAAGAACAGCAACTCAATATACAGACAATGCAAAGATGATCATGAGGCATGCTTTGTAGCAAAACTCAATGTGGCACTTTGTTCGAGACCACCCCACAGAGTATTAATCATTGAGTTATGGCAAATGTCACTGAATTCAATTTATCTAAGTTACTTGTCATCTAGGTTCACACTGAATTTCCTTAATTCTTTGTTACGCTGTTATGAGAACAATTTAAATGTAATATTTTGCCTTTCAGAAAAGTCCCACTTTCAATGACCGGTGAAAGCACTTCTTTACCCAGCATTGTCTGTCAAAACGGCTCTCCAGAAAACAGGAAGTGCAAAATCCTGAGAACTTCCGTTGGAGTATTTTGCATATACAGGGCTGTGTTTTGGGAGAGCAACATGGCAGCCCCTGTCTGGCCGACAAAACTCTCCACCAGCTTCCTTCCCTGCCTAGCTGTGAACAGCATCGTGGGAAAGAGAGCAAAGCATTACTACACTGGGCCATTCCTTGTTGCATTGTACTTAGTCACTCAGCACTACCAGACCCCTGAGCCCCAACAAATACAGCAAGGACTGTTTAGTGTGTGACACTGTTTCTGTTTGCATGGGTGGGTGTGACAAGTGTGTGACTGTGTGTGGAAAAAATTATGTGATTTACTTATTTTGGTGTTTTTTTTGCTTCATTGGCTTTTCTTTTGCATAGTACAGGTGAATGTGTGTGTGTGTGGGTGTGTGTGTTTTTGTTTCCTGAGTTGACAGATTACAGAAATGTTGCCTTCTTTCTGCATTGTGCAGACTTTCTCCTAACAGTGCTGATCTGGGCATATCTGGCATAAAGGGCTATAGAACTAATTCAGAACCAGATCATGAAGTTACACGGATGGGCTCGCCAGCAAGGAGCCTTATTTCCTTTCTTTTATGGGACCATTTCTGCTATTTTGGCGTTTGAATAAGAATTTGTGATCTTATGCGAAAGTAATCAGAGTCGTGTCAGAAAAGTCATCCTCCGCTAAAGCTTTCCTCCTTCTGCTTGGCAAGTCCAATACACCAAAGATAAAAAGAGGAAGATGCGAAGGTCAAGTGCACGAGGTCTTATAAGAATTCCCTCACTTCCCTCTCTCTTCTATGAAAGCACGCATATGGATCCTTCAGCTGCTTCCTGTTTATTGTTACGAAGAGCTGTTATCCTCTCTTGATGAAGTTGCTTGACCATTGACCTCCAGGATGGAAGCAAGCTTCCTGTAATGGCTTCCGTGCACGTAGGGGATGTAATCGTTCTGCTTGTGCATATCTGCCAGTAAGGTCTTGCTTCAAAACCTGGGGATGGATGTTGAATGGATAAGATTTTCTGTGAAAGCGAGCATTTCTCTTCCCTTTTCATTTTTGATGTGCAGTACAAATAACCTTTCAGTTTCCTGCTTAATTTCTATGGTGAAGCATTGTTTTAAATTACAATTTGTTCTCAAGCAAATCTTTATACATAGATATTGCTTGTTAAATACGCATGGCTACTACTTTGAACTCACTATACTGATGCAAGTTCAATTGACACATAGCCTAACAGAACAATGACAAAGGTGTTTAACAAGCACAGGGGGTCTACATGCATCCTCAAAGTTAAACAAAATGCTTTTAAATTAAAAAACTTTCAACTTCTTTTTTTTTTAAACCAAATTTGCAGTGATGATATACAAAATATATAAATACTTAATAAGTCATATGTGAGAATAATTTACTAATTATGTGTATTCTTAAGTCACATCATCGAAGCGTGTTAAAAAACATGTTACAGAAGTCGTTGATGGACACCAGCACTAGCAGGAGTATTTGCTGTTCTCCAGCCACTTTTGGGTGAATTTGCATGTTACTGCGTATGCTAGTTCAACAGTAAGTGGCTAACATTAACCTAATTTTAGCGCATGCCCTTGCCTTGTGCGAGTGACCCTGTATTATTCAGTGTGTGTGTGACATAATGTCAACAGATTCTATTGCATAAGAAACTAAGAAACTAAAAACCACCAGATTAAGAATAGCCTAAAAGCCTATGTCATGGTATAGTGGCGGAGGCAGGACACAGGCGCAAAGCCATTTTAACATATATTTATTTAAACTAAGCATTTAGTTACATACATACATGCATACATACATACAGTCAAGCCGGAAAGTCTGCACACCCCTTTCACCTTCTCCACGTTTCATTACATTACAGACTTATTCTA
>JAOUQW010000009.1:7584948-7596559 GCA_028565825.1 Olivaichthys viedmensis
AGCTTCTACTGTTGGGCCCTTGAGCAAGGCCCTTAACCCTCCCTGCTCCAGGGGTGCTGTATCATCATGGCTGACCCCAGCTTATTGATATGCAAAGAATGACTTTCACTGTATATGTGACAATAAAATAGCATTATATTTACATGCCTACAGTGTTAATTGTTGTTGCCTCTTAACACCTGATATTGAATCAATTGTATCCATATGGTATGCATTTTGGGTTATCAACAACCCAATGTTTTTAGTAAGCAATAAAAAAATGATGTCTTATTTGAGAAATAATTTGTATTAGTTTAGGATAATCGCTAAACAGTTCTTGGTAGTGGACAATCTAGGCCGAGATAGAAGATAGTGTTAAAATTTGTTTCTGATGCTGAGATTGTTCATGCACTTTTGATGGGAATTAATGGAGTAATACCAGTGTGAGTAGGCCCATTATGTTTGTGCAGTGTTTTAGAAACACGTCGGGGTCGGGTGCTGCAGTACCTGGTGGACTGGGAAGGGTACAGTCCAGAGGAACGGTCATGGGTTCCGACGGCTGACATCCTAAACCCTGCTCTCACACTTGACTTCCACCGGACTCACCCCGGTCGCCCCGCTCCCAGGCCCCCGGGGTAGACCCCGGCGTCAGGGTCCACAGTCGTCAGAAGCCGACCCTAGAGGGGGGGTTCTGTCATGGCCAGCCCCGACCTCATGAGCACCTCCACCTCGCACCACCAGAGGTCCCGATCCCCCGAGTTTTAGCACTTCTGGGTCACCAGTTCACGCAGCTGTTTCAGACTACCGTAATCACACACACACAGCATATATACACACACACAACCGGAACTCAGTGCGAAGTTTTGCCGTCATTTATGATAGTCACTAATGAGTGTGTTTTGGTCTGGTCTTTTGGTAACGAACTCTGCCTGTCGTTTGGATTACGGCTTCGGATTTTCCCTTCGGACACTTCCGCTTTGGATTACGCTACACTGGTTATTGGATTTACACACCTGTTTCACGACTACGATATTGAACGTCCCTTGTCTGGCATAATAAACAGCTTCTGCAATTGGATCCAATCTGGTGTCTCTGGGTTTTTCATCACAGGGGGATTATTTAAGAGAGCTGAAATCTGAGAGTGAGGCAGCTCTAACTGCTTTAATCCATCTTTGCTGTCCACGCCTATTTCCTAGAATGACAGGTCATGATGAAATTTTATAATAATATCCAGTGGTTTGGGAAAACCATCTTCCATGTCAAATCAGTGACAATTTTATAGCAGAATACATGGCAGTCAAAATTTAGCTTTATGAGCTAAATAAAACAAGACCATTAACATATGGGTCTGGAATTTCTCAACAGTTATTTTCCCCCCAGAATGACCGAAATCTCATTGAGAAAAGGCACATGACCATTTAGTCAAGTTAAAAGATAAAGACAATACTTGGCCATGTTTCTAATTCAGGATAGATAGATAGATAGATAGATAGATAGATAGATAGATCTGGAAGTTGGGGTTGTTTGGTGGGGTACAACCTAGAGTATGTAGGTCTGTTTGTCCCACTTCCAGAGACCCGCTGTCCCCCTTTTCCATGCATGAGACAGAGAAGTCATTTGTCACTCCACCAGAGGATAAAAAGAGCCAGGCGAGAGTGCACACTCTTAGAGATCAGCCGATGCATTTCCCATTACTCCACGCAGATAGCTCTTGGATGGAAAAGCAAGGTGGCGTAATATTGGGGAAATCTGCTGGAGCACTTAGAGGTCGGCCAGCCGTCCACATCACAGGGCTACTGATTTTGTGGGCTCTGTAATTATCATGCAGTGGGCTATTTCGGTGATATTCAGCTATGGATTAGTCTAGAGGACGCCCGGGACTGGGTTTCCATGGCAAAGCTGGAAGTCACTGGCAAAAAATAACAAACAGAAGGAACTCAATCAAGATTGAACGTGACTCTTTGGCAGTGCAGAGATTCAAAATAATAGTTGGTTGGCTATAAAACAGCAGACTGGGTTTGATCAGGGTATAGATACTGACAGAATGCGTCTGATGGCAAACAAAAAAAGGCATATATTAAATATTATTTGAAAGAAAAACTAATTGTTGATATTTCAGTTTCTTCTATCTCCATTTTTAAAAAATCTGTTATTACACTGTTATGAAAAGAACTGTCACAATATATACATCAAAATGCAAGTGTTTCTAAAACACCCTACTTTTATTCCAAATATATTATTTAAAAACTATGAAAAAAATACATTTGATTTCTTTTGGACAGAGTTAAGACAGATATTTCTGAAAAATCTTTCAGTACTTCAGAGGTCCAGTAATTCTCAGAATCCAGCATCGCTGTACCAACAACAGAGCATAATACAAATGATCCTAGCAGTGTGTATTCTGTGTCAGATAGCCAGCATCCATTGTAGAAGAGATGAGAAAGGTGGAAAGGTGAAGCATTGTGTGAGCTCAGTTCAGTTGCTTTTGGCAGTCAGTAGCTTTCAACACATTACTGTTTGCTAATAACCTCCTTTGCCAGGCCAGGCACTCGTTTGTATCAAGTCATCTGTATTTTGTTTCAGTCACTTAGGGTAAACCAGATTATCCTGAAGCCATTTGATTGAAGCGCCACAACTTTATTGCAAATTTAAGGCATGGCTTCACGGTGTTAAACTGTGATTGGTTAACTCACAGTTTTGATTGATGGTTTTGAAAGGGCATGCAAAGGGCATTCACTATTAAAAAGGTCCCTTGTCCAAGATCAGTCGCTGTAACTACATATGTAATTCAAACCATATTGTAAAAAATGTTTTTTTCTTTTGCCATGGGTTGATTCATTAAAACAAGGTGTAAAAGAAACTGTGACCAAATGTTAGCCTTGGGCTGTCACAGCCTGGTGCAATTATTTTAATGTGGCACAGCATGCCTGGGGGCTGATCAGAGAGCAGGACCGAGTGGCACTCACCTGCACCTTGATCGGGCTTCATTTTTTTCCTGAGAACAAAAAGCAGGAAACTGTTTGAATCATGGTAGCCCTTGTTAACAATGAGATTATTGGACCATATATTTACACTCCTTTGTAATTAAATATGGGCAGCATATGGGTGAATGGTGTAGTGGCACATGTTTTTCCACAAAGTTTAGAAATGTTTTCCACAACCAGGTGAAATACTGCTACTGTGTCCGTGAGAAACAAGGCTTAAGGGTTAAGGCAGGGCTCTTCACTATCATGTGGGACAAATAGGAAGGTCAAGTGGAATAGTTCCATAGATATACAAATTAGACACCTTGATAGTTGATAGATGCATGCCAAAAGGGAGCATATAGACTTGCATTGATTTTCACCCATTTTTAAAGGTCTTTTTCTTTAAGATCTGTGGTGTCTCAGAGATTTAGGCATATTTGTTGATTTTCTGGTATAATGTATATAGTATTATTATTAATTGTAGTAATTAGGAACCCTTTGATTGAACAGGCCTATTCTAGAGTATTGTTGTTGTGTACTGATGTTAAAGCCATGTTTAGGATGAAATAAGTTTAAATATTTTGGGCCATTTTAAGTTACCATAGGCATACACCCTTGTACGTGTTCAACCTGATTCTTTCCTTTTTTCCCTGGTAAACCTGTTTTTTGATCTGAGAGGGATGATGTTGACCAGTTTACATATAATTTAGTATAATTTACATACATTTTTGAGACTTATGAAAACCTATTAACCTAAAGTCTAGGTCCTATCAGCCTTGGTGATTACTATCTTCCCAATACAGATCAAGAGGACTGGCATTTTTTTTATGAGCAACCTATTTCTCTCTTTATCTCCATCCAAAGCACCTCTATATCACAGCAAATTGTTTCCAGCCACCTAAACATGAGTAGCTGTTTTAAATGAAAAAAGGCAGTTGTTTCATACAGGATGCTGTAATAACAAACACAGACCCACCTTCTTTCTCTATTGCATTAAGTCACTTTTTTCAACGCCACAAAAGCTACACCTAATATGTTTACATACAGCACAATGTAAGCACCCAAACCATCGTGAAGTAGGTCACAGCACTAAAATAAATCACAGTGTATTTAACTACTTGTCTTCATTTTTAATGATTCGAATGCTACAGTTAAATGGCATTTACCTTAATGTTGATACGTGAAATAAAATTGAAAGAATAACATGATGAATATATGAAGGTATTTAAACCGTATAAATGGTGGAGATATGGGTAAAAGTGTAGAAATGGAAAAACAGATTCTGTGTGTTTCAGCGTGGCTGTGTGGCCTCATGTGTAAGGTTGGGGGAATTCGGTTCTGCTCGGGGAGGGGCTTATAAGAGAAGAAAAAAAACTCTAAATGGAGCCAAAATGTTTAGGGTAATCTCCCTGGCACTGCTAAAAAGAGTCTGTGGTTGAAATCCTTCATTTTAAAATTGTTTTGGATATACAAATAATACTGGCCTAAAAGGCTGGGTGTAGTGAGGGGTAGTGTGGGTAATTAATCCCAGGTTCCATGTGCGTGTGCAGTGTGCCACCACAGCGAAACACAGTTGGTTCTAGTTTAGTGACCGTATCATCTTCTGCTTTGCCTCCTTGCGGTCATCCCTTATCCTTCCCTCCAATCCTTTCTGCTCTATCAGTCTCTCACATTCTTTCCCCTATATCATATCATAGTGTACACCGTGAAAGAATGGGTGGTAGTGGTAGTTTAGCTTGTATATAAATACTAATAATTTTATTTTAGCACACATTTAAAGCATGTGCTCTCAATTTAAGTACTAATTTAGTAATGTAAACAGTTATTTCAGAAATGCTACAGTGCAGACAGTAACATGTAATTAAAGCTGGTATTATGCATTTTAACATTTTACATTAGGACATTTTATGCGTCTTGAGTATCAGGATTATATCCGAATAGGGATTATCTACATGAAAGTAAAATTGAAAAACAGATTGAAATCCGATCACTCAAGCCACTTTAGGAGGTCCGAGATGCATTTTAGCCACATGTTATACAAGAGTAAAAGCAGCCATCTGTCCAAGCCATAATTGACAACCAAAACCCTTTACAATACATTGCATCAGAATTCACCATAGTTGGCACCTTTAAAGACATTTTTTGATGATTTCTGATGCGGTAACCCTTTGTTGCTGGTCGAATGTATGGAGCTGATTTCCATATTAATGCATGATACGACAATCAGATTTCAATCTGGCTAACCGGAGATGCATTTGACTACAGGTGTAAATGCATGTGTTTAAAATCATGCAAAATCAGAATGCAATCTAGACATAAGATGCATTAAACGACCAGGTGTAAACAAGTTCTTAGTTTCATTACCAAAAGGCCAAACATTACCAAAAGCCTCAGCTCCGCCATGCTACCACTGTTGGGTCCTTGAGCAAGGACCTTAACCCTCCCTGCTCCAGGGGCGTTCCCCAGAATCCTCCACGCACTCCCGAATCACATGACACGTCACCTGATCCATTTCCTCGTTCCCATTCACCCAGCTTCTGATTACACACACCTATCCCTCATTGCACTCCCCTCTATAAATACCCTGGACTTTCATACATACTTTGCAAAGTCTTGCTCCTGGTTTATACTGCGACGATGCTAAGTGTTATACTGATACGCTGTTTACGACCCTGCCTGTTTTCCTGTTATACCGAGCCTGTCTGTGACTCTGTCTGTTTACCATTTCTGAGATTGATCCTAACAGGACCCGCTACTAAATCATGAGTAAAGGATTTAAAATGAAGAACCCATGTCTATGCATCAGATATTAATATGCAAACTGCTGTTATTTACTATGGCAGAGAGGGAATTATAATCTAAGTATAATCAGGGTGGTCAATCAAATGAAATTATTTGTAGCACCACAGATTTATAGCAGCAGCAAATGACTAAATAGATTTTTAAAATAATCTGACAATATGGACTGAACTGCAAATTTCCAAACCAAAACACATAAAAATCTCAAAAGTACTTGCATTTTTGCTGGGATGTGTTTTGACAAGCATCTTGGATGGATTGAATGGGGTATGTTTCATATGTTTTATTTTTCACGGATGGCAAAAGACACAACAAGATGGGAAGCCTGATCTCTCTCTCTCTTTCTATCTGCAGTATGATTGTTGTCTGTCTGTTTTGGCTGAGAAGTTTGGTAAACAAGTGAAAGTTGGGATTTTAATGCCAAACCCAGGCTTTTTATACTTTGTCTGGCAGAGTCCAAGCTACTTCTGTTACCAGTCAATTAAATATCACACATTTGAATAGTGCAGTCTCATGTATCATTCACTGCTTTTCCTTTTCTAACATTTTTTTTTCAGAAACTATTGTAATGAAACACAATACAGTATATGCCATCCTAAAGTCATTATAATCTAAAGAATGTTCTACATTGGATGCATGTGTTAACTGATGTTGTTTTGCGTCCAACTAAAGCTTTTATAGTTATACACCAAGTGCTGTAGTTTCTAACAGAGTCCTGGATGCGTCTATCACCAGTAAATCATCACACATTTGGGTCGTGCAGTTTCATATATGAGCTCACTGCTTTTCTATTTCTCAAGGTCTCCTCACTGAATCACTTGTAATAAAACAGTACAGTTTTTAAAGTCATTATCATGGGTAGAGTGTTCTGCATCAGCTGCAGATTCTGATGTCGTTTTGCATCCAGAAAATGTCACACGGGAACAGGGTTTCATTCTGTTATTCCCATGCCTTTATCACTGTTTACCTCCTGTTCTGTTTGAAAAATCTGGTGTAGCTCTTTATCCAACCTACTAATCTTGCATTCAATGTTTATCACAGCGGTTTTGTCCAAGCTTCAGCATCTTTTCTTTATCATGCCATGTTTTGTTTTGTAAAATGGTGACAGGCCTAAAATTGCATAAAGGCTCACTACAATTAAATTAAGGCAATGAACTAGTGTCATGGTTTTCCATTTAAAGTGTCCAATGTGAAAGATTTTTACAGGGAAGTGGTAAAATAAAGAGAGCCCAACTTATGAAGCTGACAGGTTTTGGGTTTTGTCTTTAAGTCAAGGTTATATCTGTCATTTTTATGCTTCCCCAGTTCATGTAAGTGTGGGTCTGTTTCATATCCATGTTTCTAGATTGTGAGCCAGAATTGTTCTGTATTATTTTAAAAGATCAAGGAATTATAGAAATTGTGGCCCAGAGGCTGGGAAAGACATTGAATAATTACTATAAATATAACACTTATATAAAACTTATTTTGAACATGTAAATTTAATACATGTGTACTTACAGTGAGGACAAATCCCCACATATACCCAACATACTCAATACCTAGATGAAATGATCAGCAATTTGGTGGTCCCCCATGCCTTGATCACTTTGGGATAAGGAACTGAATGCGTCTCTGAAGCTATTAAGTTCTTACTGAAAATAATGTAAATAAAATGTGGTATTATTGACAATCTGTATGTTAATGAAGTACTACCCTTTCTGATATGAGAACATTTAATATGATCACAGCTCAAAGCATTTTTACGTTTTTATTAGGTAAGTAAGATGAGCAGGAGTAACATTAGTTTTACTATATATTTATTTCAAAGTCTTTGCGTTGGTGTGTGTGTGTGTAAGAGTTTTGTGTTTTGTTGTGAGCTTTGGCTGAATGCTAGATTTCAGTGCATACATAACTGTACACATGCCCTTGTGTATGTTTGCATGCATCTTGGAAACACTGCTTTTCTGCCGATTGGACTTTACCAGATAAGGAGTTTAATTCAAAGTGTAGAAAGCCTAAGAAGAGCGCACATTGTAATTTACAGTTGAAATGGTCTGCGATAAAGTGGTGAAGTGCTGCATGGTGTTTTCACTCTACAATTATTAGCATGCCCTTCCCTCATCAAACGCAATCCTAATTAAATAAAACAAATTATATTAGCTTGAAGATATTTGGGGGGGAATTGACTGACCAAAGTATCGTTAACTGACATTTTAAGTTAAGAAAGCTAATTAGTTGGTCTGGCCTTGTCAGAATGGTAAAACACAACACTTACGTGACGTTTAGTGGATCACTATGAAAGTGTGCAAAAGAAAAATTGCCAAGCATGCTGTGCTTTTTGCCTGTTATCATATTTGATAGGTTGACATCCACTGTCACAACCAAAAAACATTTATCTGAAGAGATTTAGCTAAAGCCATTTATACACATTTATTTCACTACCAAGAATGTAATCAAAGAAAGTAGACATGATGCTGTGTTTTTCGAAGGCATTACGGGACTGGGCTTCATTTTCTGCCTCTGTTTAAAAAGCTCTACTTCTTCCTCATCACAGTTTGGTACATTGGCATGACCCCATTTAGATACATTGTTAAAAGCTTCTGACACTCTCCATGTTTGCTGAGACCAGCTGTCTGTCAGGAAGCTATTGGTGCTCTCAAAGCTCAGATGAAATGCCTCTGCTGATAAACATCTCATCACACACCATTCTTGTGCAATGTAGATAGTAGAAGGGGGTGGTGAAGGTGATTTAGGTTTAATAGCCTGCCAGAAAACTGGAGCACATCCCGCCATGGACTTATTGGAAAGGTTGGACTTATTGAAAGTGGATGCAGTAGGAATCAATAAGGTGGATTAGAAGCAGCCTGATTAGTCCTGCACTGTTCTGACTTTTCACTTTCAGGAGCAGGCGTGTAGACTATAAAACAGCAGCTTATATGGCTTTGCCACCGCTTCAAAGTCAAAGGTCACAACATGTGAATCATTTCAGAAATATTGGGTCTTTTGTGCAGCAGAAAGCAAAACAAAGAAAACTCCTTGGAGATTAATCTTTTGTTGATGTTCCATTGTTAGTGTTGCAGCGATCAGAAAAACCACTTTGATTGGGTCTGTTTGTGCAACACACTGCCTCAGGATCGGCTGGGTAAACAAAGGAAGATCTGACAGAGGTGGGTGTATGAAGGGGTGTGGCGGGATTTCCAGATTCGTCCAAGAGCTGATGAATATGAGAAAAAGAACAATAGAGAAGTAATGACAAAGCTTCTTTTTTTTCTATTAAATCTCTCATGACATTTACTGCATGATTTAGAGGTTAATGCGTGTCTGGATGATATATGCATTCAAGGTCCAATAAATCCATTAAAAACCGATTGTTCCAGCCATGTGGGATCCCAGTTGTGGGAATGGGGTTCTGGCATTGCATCATCTGGTAGCCGAACAGAATAGAGCAGAAGAAGCACTAAACCGAGCTCACCTTTTTGTTTTTGCGCTACTAGAAGGAAACCACCTGCCGGGGGTGAGAGAAAAGGAGGAAGGAGAGCAGAGTGAGCATTTGGAGTCCTGAAAAAAAAGGAAATGTCTGTGAAACTGTGTCTCTTTTCCGACACCAGGAAAAGAGGATGGAGGTTATTAATATAAAAATGAGTGTGTGTCAGGGAAGCTATGGGCGGTGGAAGCATTTCCTGAACTGGGTTGGTTCTGGGGTGGTTCCCATGATGACTTGCTGTGCTTTTGGGGTTACAGGAGGGCGTGACGGCTGGTTTTCCACTCTGGACATAGCACAGGTCAGAGAGGGAGGAAGGCCACAACACTTTGACTTCCTATTGAACTAAGCGTGTTTCGTTGTACCCTCAGAGCAGCTGCAGTGGATCGTGTGGGCACAGAATCCTGAATGGAAATAGCCTTGCCTTTTGTGGTGTGGGGATTTCTGAACAGGGTGTATTGTTTGGTTTGCTGTCCACTGCGGTCTTCATCTTCAGTGGACCGATTGTCAGGCAATGAAAACACATCAAAGTTAATGAGAGAGCTTTGGAGAAGATCACAAGATCATACAAATCTGATGTGATCGTTAGTTAGTATGTGCACGTGTGAGCTTATGTTAACCACCTATGTTTATCTGTAATTAGATGTTCATGTGGTTCTGGTCAGGTCAGTGATTTTCTCTTGAGCAGTACTGGCCTCTGCAAGGCACTGGAAACCAAAGTAAGGTCACTGTGTGATATGGACTGTCAGAGGCGTAAAGATTAATGCTGAAAATATCTCACACAACAGTGGGAATTTTTTTCTGTTTCAGTAGTGATTTTTGAATTGATTGTTGAATGCCTTTGACTGTACAAAAGTGTCCGAGGAAAACCCTTAAAGCGCTAAGGGATTCTGGATTCTTAAAATGATCATCATGCTTGTTGTATTTAATCTTTGCAAGTAATGTAGCAATGGTCTCATTTTGGTTGGGAACGTAAGGGTTAAAATCTTAAAATATAAAGTCTAGGTAGGTACAGCCAAGCTAGCTCACCCACTGGTTAGGACTCAACTAAAGGCTGTCTGTGTCTGATTCACGCCAACATTACTAGGAAGTGACAGTGGAATCAACCAATCATGTTTAAAATTTCCAATAGGACCATTTTACGTTACTCCAGGCTTTCTGGATGGCCAAGATACGTGACTGATTGCAAGCATGAGCAATGACCTAACCATTATACCTATTCTATACATACCTTGATGCGACAGCGTGAAAGACTGGGCAACAGAGGGAAAAAAATGTTCTACTGCATTATCTCCACTTGTTATGTGCAACAACAAACATGGAGCTGTCACAAATGCGAGGACTGGAGCCAACCGCAGAGCAATACAATCTAAAAGCAAAGTCAAAAAACATGAAAAGGTAAAAATACTGAGTACAGACTACTAGAGGAATCCAAAGGACAAAAACAAGTAAACAGACAAAATATCTGTAATGACAGAAGCAATGTAACAGAGAATAAAGGGTTGGTATTGTGCACTGAGACACTGGCAAGACTTTGCAAAGAATAAACCAAACAGAGTATAAATACATGCAGGTAAATGAGTCACAAGTAATGATAATTGGTTATGCTGATGGCCAGTAAGCCGGCGAGGCGGAGTGCTGGAAACCCAGGAGTAGGGATGGACTGGGATGTGACAGGACCACGGTGTCATTCAGCAACTTTAAATCACTCACTCTGTCTCTATTTCAGCAAGGTTTTGCTTGTCTATGCCTGACTCCAAAGTGCTGCCTTTGGTCAATCAGAAAGCAAATTAATGTGATGTGCAACAACAATATTATATAAATACATATAATATATTATATGATATAAAATGTATTCCTATTTATAGAGAAAGGTATGGAGACGGGCTCTGTGGTTGTACTGACTTTACCCATAACTACAGGCTACTGCAATGCTCAGTGTCAGTGGTGAGAACCTATTGATGTCAGTATCCACTTAATAACAGATTACTATCTGTACTTTTTGTAATTATATTATTACATAAAAAATAAGGCTAGTAAAGATACTCCGTCATTTCCATTCAGAAATAATAATAGAAAAGGCAAAGAAATGATGGAGCTACCCGCCGAGTTCTGATTGGCGCATATGTCTGTCCCAATTAAAAAACGGAAGAGGTTAGGGGAGATTACAGCGTGATGTTGTAACCATTTTGCATGCTTGCAGCATGTGTGGGAGCGGTGTTAGGTTGCCTTGATTTATGCAATCACACATTTTATGTACAGCCTATTGACACAAATTTAATTCATACATATACATATAGTTACGTGCATAATTATAATCAGAATAGGAATCAGAATCAGGTTTATTGCCAAGTAGGTTTTCACATACAAAGAATTTGCTTTGGTATGTTGGTGCATAACAATA
>JAOUQW010000009.1:7617511-7630494 GCA_028565825.1 Olivaichthys viedmensis
CTGTGATGAAGTTGCTGTTCTCTCTCTCAGTGAACAAAGCTTTATGTGTTGCTCTTCTGATGGTGAGCTCACTTTTGCTCTGTGTCTGATCGTGCTTTGGATACGACTGATCCAGTTTCAGCAAAGCGTTTTTAAAGTGCCGTACAGCGGCAACGAATAAATTCCAAGATTTCTCAATGTGGTCTCAGACTTTGGGACCCCACTGTGTATAGATGCAGCAATGATTAGGACTAGTGCTTCAAGATGTTTGATTTTAGTGATGAGCAATGATTTGATGATTTTCTGTAAAGGACGTCAGAAGAAAGGATGTGTTTGAAGAGGCGTCAGCCGTTGTTTTTGTCACGATCTCACGCCTTCCAGTTCCAACGTCATTCTCTCTCATTGCCAGGTTTGAAACCAGTTGTGTCGACCATCAGCCATGGCATTCAGTAAAGGATATCGTGTTTATCACAAGTTGGACCCACCACCTTACAGCGTGATTGTAGAAACAAGAAATCGGGATGAATGCTTGATGTTCGAGTCTGGAGCTGTGGCTGTTCTGTGTAAGAGAATGTCTAATCACAGACTCTGCATGCTACTTTTAGCGATACGGTTTGCTTTACTATTACCTAATTAATGTGTAACAAATAGCGATGTATTGAAAGTTTTCAGCATAAGTTATATTGACACTGTTGTAGTGACAGTTTAAGACATGTAGGTTTGTGTTTGTCACTCAAGACTTCCTGTTACCCATAATTGCAAAATTCCCCTTCGTCACATTGCTGTTCGTCTTCAGCGGCTGCGGAGAAGGAGGCTGTTAAGAACACGTACACCAAGATGCTGGATGCTTATGGTATTCTCGGGGTTCTCCGTCTTAACCTTGGTGAGTATGGAGAGTCTTGGAGAGGCTCCAGGACTTTTGGCAAAGGTTGAACCACCGAGTTGTGCCATGTCCTTTAAGAGCAGTAACCACAACAACACTAAATCCCAAAACAGCTTAAATGAAAGTCCTCACTTAAGCCAGTAGATTAGTGTGCCTGTGGGATTTATTACTATTATTATACACACAAAATTGCAGAGGCTGTTATCTGTTTGAAAATGTCCAATAGTGTACGACTACTTTTATTGCAGATTTACAGATTTACTTTCCTAATTATAACTCAGTGACACATTGCTGCAGTTGGTGGTGCATGTTTTCTGGACATTGACTGGTAACAAAACTGTGTTTCCTTTCTGCTTCTCTTTGTATCATTAGGAGACTCCATGCTCCACAGTCTCGTGTTAGTGACAGGGTGCAGTTCGGTGGGGAAAGTGCAGGATTCAGAAGTGTTCAGGGTCACGGCCACGGACTTCATTTCCCTGAAGAACGATCCATCAGATGAGGACAGGGTCTCGGAGGTGCGAAAGATTCTAAACTCTGGCAATTTTTATTTTGCCTGGTCGTCCACTGTCGTGAGTCTGGACCTCAGTCTGAATGCACACCGCAGGATCAGAGAAGACACTTCAGATAATCGGTTCTTCTGGTGAGTCCAACAGCTTTCTGACACCGGAAAGAAAAACTTGGAGTAAAAGTTTAGCTTTTTGTAAAACGAAGGCCAGATGCATTGAATAGTACGGACAATGCTTTGACAAAATATGCAAATGGTAGTGTGTGGTTTTGTGTTTGCATGTCATGATGGATTACCTGGGTGGCTCCACACCTTTTCAGACAAAGTCTGGTGGCTCTTCAGAAAAAAGCTCTTGCTTAACATGAGTATCAGTCAGCTACAGCCATTTAGAAATGCTGCGTTGCTATTTTGCTATTCACGCTGCATCTTGCCCAAATATGCTTCTGCAGGAAGCACTGCCTACACACCAAGTTCCGTAGGATTGTTTTTTACGCTTGACCTGAAGTAAACTGGCTGATGTCAGCGGATCACTTCCTGATTAAGAAAAAGGCCTTCACCGAAGATAATACTTACCAAAGTCAAATATGCAAAGCCCAGTGCTGTTCGTGTTACAATGCCCAATGTTACTATTATCTTCTTCTTGTATTAAAATAGTGATGCATTGAAGGCTTTCATCATCAAATCAGAAAACATATGCTCAGAAACTTTGAAACTTGATTTATTTATTTTTTACACTGAACTAAAGTGAACGCTCATGTAATAATAGTTGTCTGTAAGTCATTCTGTACTTTGTTGGACTGAATCAGGAATCAATCCCTGCACCTGCACCTGAAGCATTATGGTGTGAACTGCAACGACTGGCTGCTGAGGCTGATGTGCGGTGGAGTGGAGATCCGCACCATCTATGCTGGCCACAAGCAGGCCAAGGCCTGCGTCATCTCGCGTCTCAGCTCCGAGAGAGCAGGGACACGCTTCAATGTGCGCGGCACCAACGACGATGGCCAGGTGGCCAACTTTGTGGAGACCGAGCAGGTGAGACGGTCTTTTATTTTTAAAGCCAGCCAGTGTGATGTGCATTGAAACTGATTTGTTTTGGGGGTTTTTTATTTTATTTTGAAACCAGTGAGCCAGTGATGTAATGATGGATGCTTAATTATGGATGCTTAATTATGGATGCTTAATTATAAATGGCTTGTGCTGCCCACAGGTGATTTTCCTTGATGACAAAGTGTCTTCTTTCATTCAAATCCGTGGATCGATACCATTGTTCTGGGAGCAGCCAGGTATACAGGTAAGTTCACCAAAAAACTTGCATGTCTCTAGTTTGGTATCTCATAATTCTCTAAAAATTGGGACCTCTAGGAACGCAACTACCAGTGAATGGATTCCAATAAAAGCTACTGAGTCAGTACACCACCTAAGCTAGCAACTGCTGACCACCATTGTTCATGTTGTTGGAAGAATTCTGTCCAGGGGATGTTGTCGCATCTGAATCAAAGCCGCCATTCGGGCACAAACAGGAAGGACACAAAACACTACCTGGTATTTGCAAGGCTGAATGGTCTTTTTTTTTTTTAAGCTGTCAAGACTTTGTACAATGTCCGTGGTAAAAAAATAAATAAGCTGCTTATAATATGGCCGTGCCTCAGCAGGAAAACGGCCAAATATTATTAAATTCATCAGTTATGCAATCTTAAAACATGGAATGAGACAAAGCCGGTCACAAAATGTCTTTCCACTGACATTGAACAGAGGTTTATGGCTTTTCACGTGTCATTTCACTGGGAATCTGGTGAGGGAATCTGGTGAGGGAATCTTTTGCTTCTGCTACTGATTTCTTAAAGGTTTTTCCTTTTCTCCACGATGACTCTGTTGGGTCTTTGTTTATAATAGCCCATGTATTGAGGGAAGCTTCTGATGCGTTTTTCCATGAATCTGAGGGCAACCCGAGAAGAGATACTCTGGATGTGGCTGCTGAGGCAGCGTTAAATATTCATGGCAGTGACCTGTACAGATAGGAAAAGCTCGGGAGTGGGTCGGACAATCCTGCTGAAGGACAATGGTAAATTGAAACACAGTCTTTACCAGTGACTACATTTCACCGAACACAAAGCGCCCTCAGTAATAGTAGTCCTGTTTGATGACCTAATGGTAATGCAATACAGACAACTCCAGAATTATTGGCACCCTTTATGACAATGAGCAGAAATGCATAACACCTTCAATGAGTGATGTTTTTCAGCAGTTTAATATTTAGAAAAGCCTTCCTTGGACAGAATAACAGCACTGAGTCTCTTGTAGAGGATCTGGGACCACTCTTCCATGCAGATCACGTCAAGCTCCTTTATATTCTTGGGTTTGTGCATTTTGCGTAATGGTATTTTTAACTGCTTATGTGTTTGTTTGTTTTTATATACATCACCCAATTTGTGTCTTTTGTGTTAAAAGGTCTTCCCTAGGCCTGTGCCCGGTGACGGTTAACTGAGTTACCACGGTAACAATAATAATAATAATAGCCTCACCCGGTTTAGCCGTTTATCGCGGTTAATGTCCATGCGGTTACCTGAATAAGAAGATTCTGTTACCGGCACAGGCCTAGTTTTCTCCATGGTGATGGATGGCCTCATATTGAGTTCCTGGAGATTAAGAGCAATTTCATTTTCAAGCATTACACCTTTGTTTGCATTTATTTTAAATATTCTTCAAGGGGTGCTAATAATTTTGAGGAAAACCCCCCCAAAAAACTGGTTAAAAAGATGTTCTTATGATGTTAATTTTTGGTAGAGGAACGGTATGTTGTTTCTCCAATTGTGTAAGTGGTTCGAATCGTTGGGTTTACGTTTTATTTTATACAATTAATTTAGCCCGGTCTGGGTGTCAATAATTCTGGAGTTGACTTTAGGTTAGCCTGATAATAGTTTGGGAAAATTACACAAATACTTTTCATCCAGACTGGCCAATCAAATTTCTAAAACTAATCCAGTGATAATGGTGCTAATGTAAAAAGCAACCTTGGGTTTGAGGAACGGCGCTATTATAAATTGAACGAGTTGGCTAAATAAACATGTAAACACAAATTAACGTCCATTAGGAATGATGGTCCTAGAATAAATTCCAGTGACCACAGTTTAGTTGTTGGGTTTGTTCAGAGAGAGGGTGTCATTAAGTGCAGTAGCAGAGAAGGTCCAGTAACCCTACGCTCACACCGGCAGAGATTTTTCGCCTCGCCTCGTCTCAAATCGCTCTACGTTGGTTGCTAGTGGGCGTTCCTATTTACTGCCGATTGCCATGGTTTCACTGATAGCGCCAGGCTAATGCTAATGGCTACACAAACGACATATCTAGCTACAGAACCTATGCAAAGCCACCCATTTGACCACAAATCAGTCTTCCAGCTGAAAACGAGATGTCTTGCCCATTTTGACCGCAAATCAAATGCATTTCGGCAAAAATCTAAATTCTTGAGGGAAATCGCTTGTGTGTGTATAAACTGCATGCTTTCAGTGCATCAGTGTCTATAATGATCCAAAAATGTTTGCCCTTTGCAAACATATACACTTTGGTTCCTACCATATCATGTCAGAACTTTAAAATGCCGGGTAGTACACACCCATAAGCTACAACAGCAGTGTGTGTGATCATAGGGTGAGTGTGCAGCAGGATGTGAGCTGACTGTGTCGTGATCAGTATCTCTCACTCGCTCATATACGCACGCACGCACGCACGCACACGCACGCACACACAAAGCATTTCTCTTCCACAATGAGGTTAGTCCATGCAATGAAGAATCACGATTAACAGACTAGTCCAGAACTAAGTTCAGGCTAGATGAGCGATACGTGGTATGAGCAATTTTGTACTCTTATCCACCTGCAAGGTTTAATCATGTGGGGAAAAAACGAATAAATGACATACTTCATCGAACTGCAAATAAATAGTTTTATTTTCAAACTGAATATCTTAGCCAATTGTCTACCTGGGTAAATTAATACATTTATTCGGAATAATAACATTATTATTAACTTAATAGTTGCTCTCAGACTGATTTAACCATGTGAGGTAATCGGATAATGGTTCAGTTTATAAAATGCAGTAGATTTAAGACTAAAAACAGTCATTAGAAGCAGAGAGCTGTTTTTAAAGGGTTGTGGAAGCTTTGCTTCACTGAAACCTTTTTGGCAAGAGTACCAGGTGTGACCATTCCGAATAGGAAAGCAAATAAGGTGTTGTTGTGTACATGTTGGGCAGATTATGAGGTGTGCTTTGACTCTTTTGTTATCTTCAGGCTGACATATAGCAAGCTGGTGCAATGTCTCCTTTCTTCTCAAATATTTCCCACAGGGGCGAATATAACAGCTGACAGAGGTCATGTCTAGTTTTGGACTGACTTTGCCTTTCAATCTGAATTTTAAAAAAATTATCTCTTTCTGTCTCTCTCCCCTTCTGTCTTTATTCCCTCTGTATAAACACGTCATGTGACCTATGCCTCTACTCTCTCCATGTGTAAAGGTTGGCTCTCACCGCGTCAAGCTGTCCCGCGGCTTTGAGGCCAACGCGCCGGCTTTTGAGAGGTAATTAACACACACTGCTCCCTGCTGGAACACTGCAGCACAGTCATGCGATCTTCAAATTAATCCCATCACAAGGCTTTGCTTTATTTAATTAATCATACCCCATATAGTAGCCAAACTATCTCCACGACTGAACATTTCCTTTTTTGCTCAAGCAAATGACATCATAGTGCTATCAACGTCAAATGAGATATGGGGAGAGCATCCTTCAGGAATTTCCACTGATATGCAGAAGCATTTCTTGGACTGTGATGCGTTTGTTGTGTCGTCGCAGGGCAACCATAGCCATAATAGCTAGGTTTTACGGTTATGTAGTTATGGAATCTAATCCTAGATCAACAGGGTTTGGCAGAATATGATTTAAGTTAAAGAAATGCAGTAGGCCCGTTCTATTTTTCCCTGTACAGATCAGCCCAAAGAAGCAACGATTTATCCTGTTTGTCTGCTCCTTTCTCTTAATCCACAGGAGATGACATTCAGGCTTTGTTTTTAGCATGAGTCACTGTTCTGATTCCCAGAGTCCTGAGCTAGACGGGCATGAAATGAAGAGGAAAAGCCTTAAACACAGCACTCATATTATTTCCTGATCCTTCCTTAAGTCTCTGAAATGGCACTTCAGTGGTGGACAAATCATAAATTCATTAACTAGCCCACCGGGGCAAGTGAAAGCTCCAGTGTGATGCCCAGTCCCATGTTTTGGTTGCCCGTAATCTAATTAACACGGCTAAAAAGTGGTAGCTTAATTAATTTAACCTCAAAGTATGTGATCGTTAGGTGCATTAATATAGACTAACGAAAATGAGCGAGTACTCATATTCTTGGGGAGGGGACCATTCTGCACAACCTTATTCTATCGTTATATGACAGTTCTGTCTTTCGCTCAGTTTAGCCACTATTCCCACATCCCTGCGTGTTACTGATTCGTAAGAAAAGTTTGTCTGTCACCTGTACAGGCTAATTTAAATAAAATTAACTCGTAAAAATAGTTCCTACCGATGGCCAGACCGCGTCCTCGGATGATGTGAGTAGTTTAGCAAGCGGCAGGATTTAGGAACGAGTAGCACGTGCTAGTAGTGCATCGCGTCACCATTAAATATGCAAACCAACTGGGTGCGTTACGTTTAAACGTGCAGATCAAGTTAAAAAATTGATTTGCCAAAGTCCATTGGGCGTTTTTTCTGTCTGTTTGGTGGACGGGAGGAAAAACGCAGCCAACTGAACATACTTGTACGCTGGGCAACTACGAATAATTTAAAAAAAACTGACAACCGGACACGTAATCTGCTTGTTTTGGGCACCCGGGTTAGTGATTTGTCCTCCCCTGCACTATTTTATCTCCTCGTCCTTTTTTGGTGTCTAGAGCAATACCTATCATTCCCACTGCTTCTTAATTATGTCATTCTAGTACAAATGGGCGTTTCTTAATCATGGACAAACCCAATAATCCAGTAGTTCCCCCATTTACTGCATCCACGCTCTAATACACCTGATTCGGCTCATGATGATGACCTGATGAATAAAACAGGGAAAACACAATAATATACAGGCCACGGGGTTCACCGGACTGAAAGTTAGCCACAGACTGTTAATTTGGCTTTATCTGTTCAGTTGTGTTCACTACTAGATTGTCTCGCAGTTGTACATGCTGTGTTGAATTGATCTGGTAATGTCGTGTGTGCAGGCATTTTACAGCTCTGAGGACGCTCTATGGCAAACAGTTGATCATTAACCTGCTGGGCATGAAGGAGGGGGAGCACATGCTCAGCAAAGCATTCCAGGTTAGTTAGTACGTCTAGTCTAATCTTATTCATAGAATAAACTAGCATTCATGAACTTTTCTGCATACATTTGTAATTAGGATATTCGGGCAGCTGTTTTGTGTTGGGTTTTTTTTAATGTGGAGTCATATTTGTGTGTTTACGGGCGTCACACATGTCCATTTGGGTTCCTGCAGAGTCACCTGAAGGCCTCAGAGCATGTCAGCGCGGTGAAGATGGTGAACTTTGACTACCATCAGATGGTGAAGGGAGGGAAGACGGAGAAACTCTTGACTGTACTGAAACCGCAGATCAGCAAGTTCCTGGACGATTGTGGCTTCTTCTATTACTCCGCTGAGACGGGGATTGAGAGGTATTTAGTCTGTGCAGAGGAATTGACGGGGCAAGTAACTCAGTGATTGTAGCGCGTACAAACTTGTCTGTTTACCCTCTAGATGTCAGACTGGCACTCTTCGAGTCAACTGCCTGGACTGCCTGGACAGGACAAACAGCGTCCAGGCCTTCTTTTCACTTGAGGTGTGTTAACGTACCATTTATACTCATAGACTCGCACCGTTTCGTCTTAAATGAATAATCTCGATAGCTTATCCGTGAACAGTCTGTGAACTCGCCAGTCATTTCTTTTTAAAATATATATATTATTTATTTTTTTTTGTCATCCAGATGCTGCCCAAGCAGTTGGAGGCCATGGGTCTTACAGAGAAACCCCAGCTGGTGGCACGCTTTCAGGAAGTCTTCCGCACCATGTGGTCAGTCAATGGAGACTCCGTCAGCAAGATCTACGCTGGCACAGGGGCTCTAGATGGCAAGGCTAAGGTACACATCTTTCAGAGGGATAGCAGTGTATACTAGGTGCATTTTAAAACTATAATCAGATTTTTCTTTTATTCTATCTACGTTATCTGGTGTTACTGAATTCATCTGCATCAATAAAAGAAGACATTTGTAAAAGTGAAATGCTAGGCAATCCAAAATTTGCTTGCAACTAGGAGACAAAGACCTTCCACTCATGCTGGATACGCAAATGATCCGTTACGTCCTCTTGTACACCACTGTGGACCTGTATCTGTCTCTTAACTTTCCTATGTGTGCTATTGTCTTCTGCTTTCCTCTGGAAACTTCTCTACCTGTCTGGTAAGTTCTTTGTACTGTGTGTATGTGCCTGCCTTTTACTGTATGTGTGTGTGAGGCTGTGTAAAGGGAGAGAGAGAGGAAGAGCAACGAAAAACAAAGATAACGCACTGCTGGTTATACTGTCGGATTTAGTTTCCACCCCAATTGACAGTGCTGTTCCTCTGCCTTAACGCAAAGGCTAAGTCTCGTTGCTAATGTTCGTGTGATGGACTGGACGGTGATTACACGTAAACCGCAATGTGCCTTTATTCCTTTTGTTTGTTTTTTCGCTTTAAAATCATGCATTCCAACTATTTAATGTAAATTGCATTACATTCTGCATTCGACCGGCCTTTTTCTGTTTATTGTTTATTCACTTCGTAGCAATTTACATGGATCCGTATTTGACCCTTTTATATATGTGCCTATCGAGTGTTTTTTTAATTTTTTGCCCTTGTGGTGTTTTGCAGACTGGAAAGCTGAAAGACGGGGCGCGCTCGGTCACCAGGACCATCCAGAACAACTTCTTCGACAGCTCAAAGCAAGAGGCCATTGATGTTCTGAGACTGGGTAGCACTCTAAACAGTGACCTGGCTGATAAAGCTCGAGCTCTCCTTACCACCAGCAGTCTGTATGGTATGTAAATGGCACTCTCAGAATGCGGTTGACCAATACAGGGAACGCAGTACGTTTTTATTTCTCAGTAGGCCTGTGGTGCTGCTGTATACATATTCTGTTTGTTTGTTTTCCAACAAAGGTTCCTGTACTGCATGATATGGAGAGAACATTATACTGCGATTATATTTCTGCACATTGTTAAAACCACACTTGTGGACACTTGATGGTTAGTCTGCATTAAAAATAAATTGAGCACAACAGGGACAAATTGTTACTTGGGCACATTTTCTATTTTGCTGTAGTTAGTCAGTATTATAAATGCAGTTAAAATGATATGCAGCTCTAGTTTAAGTTGATTTAATAACAATGACGTGCTTGGGAATGTAATATTTCTTCTTTTAAATCTAATAGGTAGTAGATGAATGTTCCTGGAATCTCTGTTTGTGTCGAAACAAAATGGAGGGAGCGATGAGTCCGTCATAGCTTAATGATTTCTTCATACAGTGGGGCAATGAAAAGGGAATTTCTGCATGTTCGCATGCTAATCTCACTCCTCCAGCTGCCCTGGGTGCGAGATTAGCACCGAAACACTGCTAATGCTGTTAACTGCCTTGCTGGCTAACTGCTAACTGTGCTTCTTGTGTTCCCTTCTCTCTCTCTCTCTCTCTCTCTCTTTCTTACTGCTTACATGGTTAGTCTCTGAGCCCATTTTACAATCAGGTACAGTACGTTTAGCTTGGTCATAAATGTTAATGATGCCTCATTATGAGTTTCATTGCTTCTGTGTTTGTTTTAGCGTACTGGATTGTCTGCTTACTTTATTTTTATGACTCCTTTATTTTTTTTATCATCCTGTCAGTGAAAGTGCTGCTGTTTGCTAGCTTTTGCATATCCACAATATTTCCGAGTCCCATGATGAGGCTGAAAATAGGCAAAAGTGGCTCTGAATATTTTTTTAATTATTTTAGCTAGGAACGGAGAGGCTTTGAGATTTAATATATATATATGTGTGTGTGTGTGTGTGTGTGTGTATATGTATGTATATGTGTGTATATGTATGTGTGTGTGTGTGTGTGTGTGTGTATGTATGTATGTATGTATATGTGTATATATATATATATATATATATATATATATATATATATATATCCAGTGATCTACAAATTATTTACGTGATGCACCTCAGCAAGGAATGGATTTAAAGGCAGCGTGCTGCACATATCCAGTTATTTACAAATTATTAGGGGAAAAAAGGTTTTAAGGGAATTATTAGGGGGGGATGATTAGTACGTTTTATTAGTGCATCACTGTCCACGACATTCAGACAAGCTCAGAGCAGTAAACAGCCCCAGCTAAGTTTCATAAAATGCAAGCATCTCTTTCTGTGTCCCAGAAATATGCCTTTTCTTGCATGTTTTGTGGTGCGTTGGTGAATCTTATTTTATAAAACCACAGATTATCCTCAGATTCTGGTTTCATCAGATTTTTCTCCTTGTGTCTCTTTATTTCTGTTGACTGACAAACTGTGGTTATTTATCTGCGAAGTGTCAAAGCAGCTTGAAACCATTTGCATAATATTCATGGCATGTCAGTAGCTTTTGTTCATTCCCAGCCTGCAAAGAGCCTTTGGGGAATCTCAAGCCTTTGAAGCGGAGTTTATTAGTGGATAATGCCCTCAATATCCTCTCACAACCTCCACAAGGGTGCTCCATGAACCTCTTCTGCTTTAAGAGGTTGAAATAGTTGATGGCCTACTCTTGCTTAACTGTTTGCTCTGTCTCTCATAATGAACTTTCTCCCAAAGACATCTCTTAAAGGCAGGACTTTATAACATTTAACTACACAGTTTCATGGCAACGATGTGGGTCGTTTCAGACGTAAAAGGAGGCTGATTATTCTTTTGTGCTTGTCTGTAACTTGAGGAGCGGGTCTCTCTCAAATGTGTGGACCCACCATGGAGCGAAGCTGTTTTGGAAGGGGGCAAAAGCCGTCGCCGGTTCTCATGGGTTTGGGGAATGGCTAGGATTTGCTGAAAAGATCGTCTGGCATATTGAATGTTAACAACAGAGCAAAGTAATGCAAAGCGCGCCAGGCTGGTCTGTTGGCACACAGTGAACACACGTCCACGTCTCTCCTTTTCTCCCTCTATCTAAGCTGGATAATCAGTCATGGCTGGTTTTTCTTCAACAAGTGGCTGGACATTTAAAATGAATTTAGGCCAAAACACTGGCCCTGGATAGAATTTCTGGATGGAGGAAAACAGTCAGACACATTGTGCAGCCCATACATTGTTCAGGTGACGCCAATGATTAACCTGCTGATTTTTGTCTGTGTTTCAGCCACGCCCAAATTAAAGAAGCTGAGGAACGTGACGGTGGAGGAAGGTCAGAAGGTGACACTGAAGTGTGAGCTCTTAGCCGGCGGCACACAGACCAAGATCCAGTGGTACCAAAATGACATCAAGATAGGCAATAATGAGTCCAGAAAGATCAGGCTGAAGAAAAAGTGAGCACCTGTATTCCTATTTACATATTTCTACTGAAAAGAGGCCTTCAGATTCTTTTCTATTCATTCTTTCAAGCACATGAGGCCAGCAACAAGCAACGTTGAGTCATGAGTTAATAGGTTACACAGCATGCTGAAGTAGTGGAAAAGTTCTTTATCTGATGTTGATCACTGGGAAGCTACTCTAAACACTTGCCCATATTGCAAGTCTATATGGGCAGATTTTGAACAAGGTTTACAGGTTGACATGGAACAATTATTGCTGTCTTTGGGACAAGGAAATCCCATTTATTTACTTGTTGGCCTCCAGGACTGGAATTGAGCACTCTTGGTTTATTTAATTCTGTTTTTAGTATAAGTAATTCGACACTGATTCTTTGTGTGTGTGTGTAGAGTCTTGTTGGTTGTTTTAGCATCGAAATGTATTTATTTATTTACCGCTGTTTTTATTAAATATGGCGCATATCAGAAACAGAATCAAGTCATTGAAGACCTTAGTGGACCTGAGAGAGAATCTTACCACACAAGCAATTAAAATAACTGTACATTTCCTGTATTTGCTCTCCTACATTCCTTTCAATATCACAATTCCAGGAAGACATTCAACTAGAAAAGTTTGTGGCCTGACTAATAAACTTCATATTCATAGCCTCGGGCAATGGGCAGGATAGTTAAACATGAGTGTGTTACCAGAATTCACAATGTCACTATCCATTACTGGCCGATTTAACTTTGCATTAACATTTACATGTACTTTAAAGTTTTGAGCAGGTAACACTGGGGCTAGAAACGTTTTTTTTCTTCACATTTGCATGATTACGCTTGAAATTAATAATGTAACCAATTTATAAATTTTAGGTAAAAAATTGCTATTATTGAATTATCATTATGTAGGGCAGTGGTGGCTCAGTGGTTAGGGCACTGAGCTACTGCTCAGAAGGTCGTAGGTTCAAGCCTCAACTCTGCCAAGCTGCCACTGTTGGGCCCTTGAGCAAGGCCCTTAACCCTCCCTGCTCCAGGGGCGCTGTATC
>JAOUQW010000009.1:7635006-7647435 GCA_028565825.1 Olivaichthys viedmensis
AAGCACTTCTCAGGAAGGGAAACAAGGCCAAACGCTTGGCATGAGCTAAGACATAGCAGCATTTCACAGTGGATCACAGGATAAAAGTCCTGTTTACTGATGAATCCAAGTTTGAGATTGAAGGCAGTAACAGAAGGGTTTATGTAAGGAGACAGAACAGAAGAGAGACTGATACCACAGGGGATCAAAACAACAGTGAAACAAGGTGGTGGACTTTCAATGTGCTCTCAGACTTTTAAACCTGAATGAATGAATGGTTGAATAAATCAACTAAATTAAAAACTCTGGTTTTAAAAGATAAGATTTTACGGCCATTTTCCTGTTTATTGCAGGTGTTTCGGGGCTTTATTGAAGGAAAGCTGGACTTTGCTCCCACTTACAAGTATGACCTCTTTTCTGATGACTATGACACGAGTGAGAAGTGCCGCACGCCTGCTTGGACCGACCGCGTGCTCTGGAAGAGGAGAAAGTGGGACTTTCAGAAAACTGGTGAGAGCGCTGTTCACTTTTAAGCTCTCGTTTGTTTTTTTTTGCAGTTTTAAGCAGGTCTGACTTATGATTGTGTCTCCATCTAGCCGAGGAGATGGATCTGAATGTAGTAGGAGCTCCAGTAGATGAGGAACATCAGTACCCATGTAGCCCTGGTGAGCTGAAGTACTACGGCAGAGCCGAGCTCAAGACCTCAGACCACCGGTATGAATGACTATAGGGGAACGCTGCTATACTTATTAAACTTAAGGCACACAGTAACACAGGACAATTGCTTTATTTGGTGCTTGTCTCACTGCTGAATTTTAGATGTTAAAATGAAGCAAATGTTATTTAAGGAGGCTTAATCTGTGCCAAGGAATGATTTTTCTAGGCAAAGTATTATTTTATTTTTTTAGTAATAGTCTGTTTTTTTATCTGTCTCTTCCAGGCCGGTGGTGGCCATCATCGATGTGGACATTTTGGAGGTGGATCCGGAAGCACGGCACCAGGTGTACAAAGACGTGATCGCCATGCAAGGACCACCTGATGGCACCATCCTAGTCTCCCTCTGCAGCTCGGGGCCTGATGACTACTTTGATGATGTTCTGATAGATGAGCTTCTGGACAAGTTTGCTAACTTCGGCGAGGTCATCTTGATCAGGTCAGTTTTGTTTTTTGTTTTGTTTTTAAACCGAATTATTGGAATTATTGCTTTGTACATGAAGACGTACAGTGACCATGTTTTATTTTAAAAACCTTATTTTCCTTTAAAACAACAGGTTTGTGGAGGAAAAGATGTGGGTGACGTTTTTGGAAGGGTACTCTGCACTGGCTGCGCTCTCACTGAGTGCCTCCACTGTAAGTCATCGGATTTAAAGTGTTTGGTTGAACCTGCAGTTGAAAATCAATGATTGTATCTGGAACGGTATTTGCAGCGACGCTTTTAGCTGCTGTGAGTTTAATTACCTTATAAACCAAATGAGCCATTGGTGAAAACAGGACTATGGAGGACTCCACAATATAGACAGATTATCATACTGTAAGAACCTTAATATATTCCTTGCAGTACATTAATAACTCAACACTGGTCTACTTTAATTTGCTTATTGCGGACAATTGCCTGTTTTGTAGAGGCCGACAATTTAATGGAGATTAACAAATAATATACCGTGCAGCCCTTGAACCACGGCCATCTTTGGAACCTCCTCTTTCAAATTCATCTTTATTTATTTTCCCACGGTAATGTTTTCTTAGCGCTATTTAGATTGATCTTGCGTTTCTTCCACCATCTTTTAGTTGGTGCAAATTCCAAATGGTTTCCTTATTCACTTTGTTTGCACCCTACATAGGGTATAACACAATTGAGCTAATCGCCCTACCTAGTGCCCTCGTGCTTAGTGTAGATAGCCCTGGGTTTGGATTTGTTGCCGAGCCGTGCTGTTCGGTGGAAAAACGCCACTAGTTAGATCTTTAATTGCACCTGAGACAAAGACAGTTTTGCTTGTTAATAATCTTCCTCACTGTTTATTCAGGTCATAGGGAAAACCATTGACATCCGTCTGAGGAGCTCTGGATGGATCAAGAGTCTGGAGGAGGAGATGAGTGTGGAGAGGATCTGCGGCAGCATCCCGACCTCTGCCAGCTCCACACTGCTCGCTGAGGACACCAACATGGGAGACGAGTTTGACATGGAGGGTGTGTGGGTTGTCATCATGGGCCTTTTTAATAAAACGTACATGGGTTATGGTTTTAAGGTCTTCGAGAAGAACTGTGTAGAAATATCTAGTATGATGGAATGGTAGAGGCACGTGGTGTATCATATTTTAATTCTGTTCACGTTCACGTATCTTATATTTGATCTTATGATATTGTAAATGAGCTTAAAGGCTTAAAATGTATTTCATACACAAATTAAAAATAAAGTAAATTAAATTTAGGGGTGAGAATGGGGTTGATTTGGGCATTGTTTTATTTTTTATTTTAAAGATCAACTAAGTTACAGTTAATTAAATCCTCTTTAACGCTGCTGTGTTTGAAGGTGATGTGGATGAGGAGGTGGAGAATATTCTCCCCCAGCACCTGCAGCCTGGCGCTGGCATGGATGTGGGTATTTCCCCCGCAACCTCGCCACACACCAGCCCGTGCCCCTCGCCAACCTATGGAGAGCCCGCGCCACCCTGCCGGCCCAGCAGAGCTCCCCCACGCACAGCCGGACCCCCACAAGGTAGCGCGTTATGTCTTTTCGCTGTTTTAAAAGCGTGAAAATGAAAAGCTGCTCATATCCTTTCTTTAATATTTACTTTCATTATATTTTACGAACAAAATCTTTTTTTTTAAATAAATAAATAAAAGGGTAAAATAAGTGTCGCAATGTAAATTTTAGGTGAGATTTTAAAATGTAGAAAAGTATTTTAAAAATGACACTTGATTTATATTTTTCCCCAAAACATAATTAGTTTTTAATTTGCTTAAAACTCCCTTTCAGTGTGTTGATTTGACTTTTTTTTCATTGTGCGTGAAAGGCGGCCTAAGTCCGGTCCCGTGTAGGAGGCAACAGGCAGGTAAAGAATGAAGCTTCTAGAGGTGCCACGGGTGTGCTGAATATGTGTTGTAGGCTTCAAAGATGCTGTGAAAGCTTTTGCTGTGCTTATTTTGTGTTGCGTGATGATGATGATGATGAAGGTGGTGGTGGTAATCGTTTATTTTTTTCTTTAGGTTCCTCTTTGGACAATCAGGCAGTAGGAGCTCCTGCGTTCCAAGGACTAGAACCAAAACGCCCTCCTCCCCCACGACCCAACGCTCCCCCTGCCAGACCTGCACCTCCACAGCGCCCCCCACCTCCCTCCGGTAAAGCAGCCTTCTCTTTTAGCATGTTTACTATAATGACTAATTTTATGGTGTAGTCAATTTACTTAACCCTTAATCTAAAGGATTTAATGTGTATTTATTTTTTATTATTAGCCAACATATTTTTTTCTTGCTACAACAAAACATTGGTCTCGTGTCAGTAACTTTTTTTTATTTTTTTTATTTTGTAAGTGTTACTGAAAAAGCTAAAGGAATCAACCGAAACATTTTCTTTAATTGTTTGTAGTCTAGCAGATGATTTTAATGCATCATGAAAGGTTTTTTTTCTGGGTAAATGTGCTGAATCTTGCGAATAGGTCTTGTGTTAAATAAAAAACAACACACATTCTTGTTTGAAGGCTTTGCAGAGCCTCTAAACCTACTTGATTTGAGTGATAATGAAGGTAATTACAAAAAACTATAGTTTGCAATGAGTAGCTTCTCTGTCTTCAGTGTGTGTCGTGCATCGTTAACACTGGAGTTCATGCTTTTTTTTTTTGATAGAATTAGCCTAGTTTTAGATAGCAAATGTTATCTTTTTGTTTTTTGAGATGCACTTAGTGCATGAACTCTGTTACTCCATTTCAGCTGTTGTGAGTGCTTGGGTAAGGTGTGATGTCATAGGTGTAGCCTGTCGCTTAAAACAAAATATAGACATGTATTAGGTCGAGATTTTCTATCAGGCACATTTCGGGAACACGAGTGTCGGATAGGGTAGTTTTATAAAAGATTTTCAAAAATTGTAAATATGTATAGTTTGTTATACGTAGTATTGTAAATGTGTAGATTATCAAGAATTGTAAATCTTAAGTACCGTGATGCATACGCTGAAATTGAATCACTTCTTCCTCCACGCTGCGAAGGACAAAAAAGCCCTGCTTTGCCAAGAGCAGATGCTGCTGGTAAGTACAAGTGCACTGAGATGTAATGTCGGCCCTTTTATTATATTCAGAGACGGTATTCGGGCCTCGTGTGTGCCTCAATGGTATAATCCATGGCTAGTACTCCACTGCATGCACTTTGGGAAGTTAGCTCGTCTTCGCCTGGCTGCTGTCAGTAGCATTTTTCTGGCTTCCCCATTCACGGCTTCTTGGTCATTTAAGTTGCGTGGGAAAGGCGGAGTATGCTCGAGTACAGGGATCTGGCTACACACTTGGCCAGATAGCTGTGCCTGGCAGTGGCATTGCTTGACCCTCTGTTGACCAGGAAGAGGTGAGTCAGGGAAAGGAAAGGAGGAGGGTGGAGGATGAGAGCACTGCAGCAATTTCTGCATACAATGGCTCAGATGTTTGCCTTTATTTCAAAGGCCTTAGTCTTAGCGGCCGCGGAAAGTGATGCACATGAGCCGCTTGGCATAAAATGGGGCTTTTGTGGGGATGTAGTTGAAATTTGAAGGACGAGGACTAGACCGCAGGAGAGCACTGCAGCTAAATCCACTGATGGTTTTAACACAGTAATGTGTGCATTTAAGTTGTAAGCATTGTTTCTGCCGTTTTTCAGGACGAGGCCAGTCTACTGGAGCGCCGGGCAGCTCAAGGCCGGTGGGTAGACTTTGAAGAGAACTATATTAAATAACTTGTGTATGTATGCATGTTCTATATTGATGATGTGGAATTGTTAAGTTGCTATGCCCTTCAGAAGAGGAGGGTGTTTTAGTCACGCCAGAAGAATCTGCCTCAATAAACTAAAGTAATACAAAATTTGATTACAGAACATCCCTCCTAGAGCAGGAGTTATCAGTGTTATCAGTGTGCCGCCACAATCCAGACCTCCTCCTCCTGCTCACCCCGGAGCTCCCAGACCCATAGCTGAGGTTCACCCAGGAGCCCCCCGATCCAACCCGGATAACCACCCTGGAGCCCCGAGACCCATCCCAGATGCACAAAACAAACCATCAGAGCTCCCTCTGGGTATGTGAACAAGCATCGGCACGCTCAGCAACCACACACAGAAAAAAGGGCTACCGAACTTCACCATATTACACATGTGGGCTAAAAATCTTGGTCTCCTTATTTTTATTTTATTTGGCCCTGAAGCGGCTTCTTCTAGAGTCAACCGTTCCTGTCTTTCACCCGTTCCTGTCTTTCACCCGTTCCTTTCACCCGTTCCTGTCTTTCACCCGTTCCTGTTTTGCTAGATTGGCACTCGAAAGGAGGAACAATATTTCCCCTATACTGGCATCTCATCTCTTGCTTCCAGTTCAATACATTATATAGATTTTCGTGACCACCTCAGTCCCCATTCCACCTCTAGACCAACTGTCCATTCTGTGTTCCCAGTTAACGTTTAGTGGTGGTTGTGCTTTCTCTGTTGCCACTCCAAGGCTGTGGAATTATTTACCCTTTATTATTAGGTCTTTCCCCACTATTGACAATTATTATTTCCTGTTTTCCTTATTTTAAAAATCTTTCTCCTTGGCCTACATCAGTTCTTCATTGTTTCAAAGCTTGTCTTTAATTGCTATTGTGCTTTTTATGCATGCATTTTATTTTCCTCTTTTTATTTTTGTTGATTGAATGTTTTAAGCACTTTGGTTAACATCTGTTTTTTAATGTGCATTATAAATACACTCGACTTGGTTTTAATGCTGCTCTGTTGCATCACCAGCGTATCTGCGGAAATGGAAAATCGCAGTTTGACTGTCTTTCTTTCTTCAAGATGTCCACTGTACTGAACCTAACAGGCCTGTGCTCCTGTCTTTGCTCTACAGCTCCTCCTCCATCACTGCCCGGCCCCATGAGGCCCCAGATGGTCTCTCCAATGCAGCCTCAGGCCACCTCCCCCATGCGGCCACCGATACAGTCCCAGTTGCCTCCACCCATGCAGCCACAGCTGCCCCTGCCCATGGTGCCCACGATGGCAGCTCCCCTGCATCCTCAGCCAGCTGTTACTACAGGTACCGGAGCAGCCAAGCCACCTCAGCCTGGCCTGGCATCACCCAAACCGCCACCCCGTAGCCGCTCCGCTCACGCTCTGCCACCGGAGGCAGCGCCTGCTCCTGCTCCTGATTCTCAGGTTAGTCTTGCCCTATATATAATGCATTATGTCTATCATATGTCACCTGGATCATCTGATGTGCTTAGTAGTAGCAGGGGTGTAAATTTCTGATCTCATGATTCAATTAGATTACAGTCCTATAAAAATGATTTAATGCATCATGAATAATTCGATTCTGTTGGTGTGATTCTGAAATATTCTTAAAAATGCACTGAGTACACACACAGAGGAACTATTTGCACAGACGGTGGAATATCGACAATACAAACAATGCGCTCAGCTTTACGTGTGAACACCTTTTATTTTCTATAAGTGCCATATTTCAATAAAACCAAACCAATATTTACATTTTCATATTCGTATTGGTACCATCTTGTCCAGAGTGTTGCCCAAATGTTTTAAAACTTCTGATTGTGTGTGAAGAGAATGATGTATTTTCTCACTCAAACTGTTAGAGCGAGAAGCTGAAGAGCTTGCGTTAGCCATAGCTAGCGTTCTTCACGCCTCTGCTGCGTCTGAGCGGACCTGTGCCGGAACATCTCATATCGTCTTCTGGTTCTTCTACTGTTCTTCTTCTTATTGTTTATAATTGTTATAAGAATAGCACTGGTCCCCTTAATTTGTTTTCTGGGAATAAACTAAACCTAGATTGAGAGTGAAGGGAGGTTTTCGTTGGAAGAAGGAAAAAAAAGCACCAGTAGATTTCAGATTTGATCTGTGACCAGTAAACTACCCCAAAGAATGGACGGAAGTTAGCATTTTTATATATCATAATTACCATTGCAGTTGATTTCTACATATATAAATATGTGCAGTGGGCGGTGTGTACAAGGACAGACGCTTCATTTGGTAAACTGTGTAAACTACAGCACTCAAGAACAGTAAAACTGGAACACAATTTATTTCAACTATTTGATTAATTTCATTTGAATGATTTCTTTAGATTACTAATTAAATTATTAATGGTTTTATACGGTGAGTTTGAGATTTTATGCTGTTTGAGTTTGAGAAATCTCTGTAAAACCATTAGTGTGTGTGATTTCAAATCTTCTAGAATTATATCTGCCGATGTTGTCGGTGATCAGAATTTTTAGCCTCTAAACATTGCTATTGGTATCTGTATGAACACTCTTGCTCTGAGATTATTGATAAAGATGGACCATCAGCAGCCCCCGGATTCTCTGGGTCTTTTGCGTTATCCAGAGACATGTTGGTTCTCCAACTTTTCTTAGCTCTTGCCCTTACAACTGTTTCTGTCTGTGATATTTCCTGCTTTCGTTGATGTATGTGTGTTTATCTTCCTCTCTCTCTCAAGCAGGAGCAATCCTCAGGTTGAAAGGTATTTAATGCTAGCCTCAGCATTGTCTTCACAGAACCATAGTCCTCTGTCCCAACGTGTACTCATATTGTAGTGACCTCCATGTTCTAGTTGATTTTCCCCCTTTTTCATGTTTCAGTTGACTGTTTTAAATGTTATTTTAGGTGGTTCGTTTGTTTTTGGTAGTATGTATGTGCCTGGATAAAACTAAACTTGAACCCCTTAGGAATAAGTAACTATAAAAGTTTTACTCGTGTTATCACTTGTATAGATAAACAGTGTTTTACAGACGGTTCAAGGAAAGTTTTGTCTAAGGTCACCCAGCTTTTGTCTTCATGGTTTCAGTTGTCATTTTGAGCATCTCCTTACTGAACACTTTATGGATATAACAAAGACTTGCCATAATTCATAGTATATGAGGCTCCACTTTTTATTAAACAAAAGGAAAGCCTCATCGCACAGACTAATAACATCCATATGTGTGTGAGAACTTACATAATTGAATGTTTTTTGCTTTATATATCTATACATAGCGTGCTGCATGCACCCAGATGTTAATCAGTATTTCCCAGAATCATTGCGTCATTGAGGCTTTTATTTAGTCTTTAAGAGGTTTCTGCATTAATTAAGCCTACATTTTCCTGCTGAACCTCAATTGATCGATTTTGCCGGTGTGTGTTTTCTCGCTAGACGAACGGAACCAATGGAATCCGAAGAGAAGCACAGTTGAATCTGGACCCCTTTGGCTCGCTCACCTCCGATCTGTTCTCCTCGACTTCCTGGTTAAATAGCCAATCCGTGTCTAGTTCTTCACTCTACAGCTCCTTGCCCTCATCCTCTTCATCCACCAGTTCGCGGTCTCTGAATTCTACTCCAATTCCTCTGTTTCCCCATCCTAACCCAGTGCTGACCCCTGACCCCGCCCCTGCATTTTTGACCCCACCCCTTACCTCCCGTAGCCGCTCACAGGAAACCCTCCACGTCTCATCGAACCCCTTTTTGTCTGACGTCCAGCCCAGACCCAGCAGCACCAACCCATTTACTGGCATCTTGCCATCACAGCACCGCTCGCTCACGCCTGATTTCGGCGCCAAGCCGGGCTTCCACAGAGCCGCATCCGCCCTCGGTCACAGCTCAACTCTTCCTTCCTCCTTTTCCAAACCGCCACCTCCACCCAAAGGTGTCCAGGAATGGGTGACCTTTGATGACGATTCAGACTTTCAGAAAGCTCAAGCATCGACTGTAATGGCAGGGCCTCCACTGCTTCCTCTGTCCTCCAGCTCCACATTCCAGCATCCCCAAAGCAGCTTCTCCACTGACTCTCTCAGTAACTGGGCATCCCATCCCACACCTGCATTGTCAACACTGCCCCCTCCTGTGCCAGGCAGGACTAACGCCAACATAACTCAGAGGAACCCCCTGATCCCCGAGTACACGGAAAGATAATAATATATTGTAATGTTCTACTGAAGTTGAAGTGTGTGTGTGTGGAAAACTAGAGAAATACAATTCCTTATTTATGTGTGTGGTTCGTACACGAGTGTGCTGTTCAAGTGATGTCTCTCCTGAAATACATTAATCAGTCTCTCTTTCAGCCCAGAGCAGGCCTACGTCAGATATGACAGCTCTGGTGCCTGTATCTGTACACATATTTATGAATACATATACACACACACACACCTGTGTGTGAAATACTGTGCAATATGTTATTTGTCTTCGGCCAGATGCCGAATAGATTCGCTTTTATGTTTTGTTTTTTCCCACCCTTTCTTTCAGCTGTATGGTTGTGTGGCATTTAAAATAATCGCAAGCTTCAAAACAGTACATTTCTCTGTAGAATGCACAGTATGACTTTCTTAGGAATCTTGAATGGAGAGCGTCATTACACCGTTTAATATGGCCTCTGGTGTTTTAAGGAAAATAGTTACAGCACATGGTGAGTCTGTAACCTCTTCCTGCGATTTCTCTCTCATCATAAGTAAGTTCAGTCTATTTTAATGTCTGCATTTTTCCTGTACAAAGTGGTGGGAAAGTGGTGCATATCTTTCATTACTGTGCTAAACCCTTTGTGTATAATAACACGGGCCCACTTTTTCCCTGTCTTCTTACATCTCTAGACCCACATGCTTGCGTATATAAATTGTGAATATATGTATTAGCCTTCAATGTGGTTTAAAAAAAATTTTAAGTAGTCTAAAATTTGTGTATAAATATATATTATATATTTCCTCGTAATATATACCTGCCATACTGGTATTGCACTGAAAAGCTCTTATGCTCTAGGTCTTTAAATGTACTTTTCAGGTTTGAGAATGCATATCTGTTTTGCTGGCACGAGTGCTGTGTGCCTCCTCTCCTCCGCCCTCAACTGAGTGCGTATGCCCGGGCTTCTGTTTCACCTAATCCAAAGCTTTCAAGAGTACTGCTGTGAATTTGATGAATGTGCTTATTTTAGTGAGTTCTGGTGTTGGTCCATGATGCCAAGCCGAGCGATTCTGGCCATAGCATAAAGCTGTGTGTGTACTTAATCTCACATTTCTCATTTCTCAGTGGGTTGGTACTTCATTTTAATTTCACTGGAAAAGTGGTTCTTTATGTTGTTCTTTGTGTGAGGACATAATGTGCCGTGTCTTGACGAGTGCTCTCTGTCTACATATATGCACTGTGTTTGTGTCTATGCTGTTGGGGTGAGTGTTTTTGTAAAGATTACCTAGCGGTCTAAGGTTTTGCGCATCCACTTTCTTGCTTCAGAATGAATCACATCACATTTTAAATACATGTCGAGCACCTTTTAAGCATGTTGAAACGCGTACAGTAGGAACACGTATCGGTTACATCTTCCTTATCTGGTTAGCACTTATTTTTGCCAACCCTATAGGATTGATACCCAGCGTTGGTAAATTGTGCATTCATCAGTCTGGGAGTCCTACCGCTTCCTGTGCGTTCCATACTGTATTTCTGTTTTGATCTGGTAATTTGCTTATAGACGTTGATATTTTCTCACTATCTGGGGATTAATATATTTTACTTGTGCAGTGCTTGTTATGCCACATTCATTCTTTGTTGAGGTGTAGGTGTTGGTACTGCTCTGCTTGGAATATTTGTGCTTTGGTCATATTTTAGTTTTTCAGCTGCATATCTGAATGTTTTTAATTCTTTCCTTGCGACGTTTAAATAATCTTAAGAGGGCATCCTATGGTGGGAAAGCAGTGGCAATCTGACAGGTGACTAAGGGTAGGGGAGCCACATAAACTCTATTGCCTGGTTTTATAGTGAGTAATTTCTTTTTTACACTTTTGACAGTTTCAGATTTGTGTTTGATTGTGTGCAGGTATGGTAATGTGGCATTTTATTTCAATATGACCCTTATCCATGTTTTCCTTTTCATACGGAGGGCTCACTTATTGACTAGTCATAAAGTTACTGGCTGTGCCTAGTGTTGAATGCTACTCACTTCTAAACTTAATGTCATCATTTCAAGTAGATTCAATTTGCATAACCCTATCATGATGCAATATCTTTTTTTTTTTGTTGGATGTAGCCATTATAACACTTGAACATTTCCCTTGAGGCAACATAGGAAGAGTGAGACGCACATTATCGCATCCGTCCTAATTCTCTTAAAATACCATTTCTAACCAGCTCTAAAATATGACTGAATGGAAAAAATCTTAGCCTTTTCTTTTTCAGCTGTAATGATGATGTAACCACTGTACTGTTCGGTTGTGTTCGGCTAATGATTTAATCATGCAAAGGTTTAACTATTGACTCATTTGGTGATGTTTGTAACTTTAGCTCGGTAGTAAAGAGATCCTTGTGTTGTTAACCGTGACTGTAGGTGTACACACAAACCATGACTGCAATGTAGTGCTTAGTATTCAACCTGTGATTTTAAGTTCATATCAAATTGCACAAGTGTATGGAGTAATTGATGTTGTACGTATGCAATAATAAATGTAAATGGACATGTATTAGTGGTCTTTGACTTTTTATTCAATACTGGACTGTAGTGTGTGTGAGAAGTGAGTGTGTGTGTGTGAGGTGTGTGTGTAATGTGTGTGGGAGAAGTGTGTGTGTGATGTGTGTGGGTGTAGTGTGTGTGTGAATTGTGTGTGTGTGTGTGAGTAGTGTATGTGTTGTGTGTGTGTAGTGTATGTGCGTGTGTGTGGTATTTGTGTGTAGTGTGTGTGCGTGTGTTGTGTAGTGTGTGTGTGTGTGTGTTGTGTAGTGTGTGTGTGTGTGTGTGTGTGATATTTGTGTGTAGTGTGTGTGTGATATTTGTGTGTGTGTAGTGTGTGTTGTGTTGTGTGTGTGATATTTGTGTGTTGTGTAGTGTAATGTGTGTGTGTGATATTTGTGTGTAGTGTGTGTGTAGTGTGTGTTGTGTGTGTGTGATATTTGTGTGTTGTGTAGTGTAATGTGTGTGTGTGTGTAGTGTATGTGTGTGTGTGTGATATTTGTGTTTGTGTGTGTAGTGTGTGTGTAATGTGTGTGTGTAGTGTGTGTGTGTAATGTGTGTGTGTAGTGTATGTGTGTGTGTGTGATATTTGTGTTTGTGTGTGTAATGTGTGTAGTGTGTGTGTGTAATGTGTGTGTGTGTAATGTGTGTGTGTGTAGTGTATGTGTGTGTGTAGTGTATGTGTGTGTAGTGTGTGTGTGTAGTGTATGTGTGTGTGTAGTGTATGTGTGTGTAGTGTGTGTGTGTGTGTAGTGTATGTGTGTGTGTGTGTGTGTGTAATGTGTGTAACAGACACGTTGCCCATTATCCATCCATGTCCGGCATGTCTGAAGGCCAC
>JAOUQW010000009.1:7656968-7667195 GCA_028565825.1 Olivaichthys viedmensis
ATGATCAGAGTGCAAGCGGGGACTCCGGCAGGTCTAGCTATGACAGCATAACTAAAAGGGAGAGCCAGAAGGTAACACAAGGTAACACAAGTTATATGTTGTTATAAGGAGTTCTCAACATTGATGATATGGAATTGTGATTACAAGTGTTTTGCTGTATCGGGCTTAGTTTAATTAGATGTCGTTCACATAAACCAACGATGGCTCCAGTTTAACTTCTGGGTACGCCCAGCTTGTGTCTCCACTCATTGGCCATTTTACCTGGTCCACCTTCCATACAGGTGCATTTAGTCGATTTACTGACTGTAGTCCGTCTGTTGCTATACACAATTTGTCAGCCCTCCTCTACCCTTACCATCATGACCATATGACCCTGGGTGCTGATCAGATATTATTTGGATGGTGGATTATTCTCGGCACAGCATGTTGGTGGGTGTGGTGCTTGTACAAGTGTATCAAGTGGAGCAGTGCTGCTGGGGTTTTAAAAACACTGCTTACTTTTACTGCATGTTATTAGACCCTCCTACCTTTTTGGTCCACCGTGTAAGTGTACCGTTAGAGCCTATTTTTCATGCACAGTCTGTGTTAATCGTCCGTTAGCTCTTCATCAGCGTCAGTTTCTGACCGTGGCACTGGCATATTTTTGACTGGTAGATTACTCTCAACCTAGCAGTTGAGGTGCTTGAAAACTCTAATAACGTTGCTGTGCATGATACAGTTATACCAGCGCTTCATGCCCCGACCATAGTTGGTGTACCTAATAAACTGGCAACTGAATGTAATAAAGTCTTCTCAGTATTGGGCAATGTGTAATTTCTTGTTTGTAGTAATCACCCATAAACTACAGATGCAGTGGATCTCGATTAGGCTGAAATGACGCTGGAATGTTCCGTTAAATTAGTTCCTTTCATAAGTTATCAAAAAGCCGAACGAAGCTTGACGAGCACCACCTCAAAATCTTGATTTATTTTATGTGTCCTTGTCTTAACCTGACCCTTTTTGTTTTCTATTTTCAGGGGTTAACGACAACGTTGTGATTGGCAAAGAATCTTTCATTTGTAAGGAAATAGGATGGTAAGATGTCTGCTCAGGTTTTCAGTCCTCCAGCTCATTAATCTGTGTAGTAAGTCAAGGCAACCGGACTTGTGGCAGAATCTTTCAAATTTGTGCTGCAAGCCCTGTCGCCCTAATATAGTACTACTAGACGGTAGAATTTCCTTTCCACTGTTCCTGTGCTTGTCCTTTTGAGTCCTCTCTCAAACTGAAATTGCTCTCTCATTTGTCCTCTCTTGTAGCCTTGTTGTGAATCTCACCTGCAATGGCTGCGGCTTCAACCTTGGACTTATGTACATATCCACCCCGAAGACGCTGGACTACAAGAGGTCCCTTTTTTGCTTCAGTGTTGAAAATATTGAGAGGTAAATAGAAACATGTTCCAGCTTAGTATAAGAGAAAATCGGTCATTTCCGCAGTCATGTCCAAAGGAAAATACGGTACAACAAAGGAAAAATTTCACAATTCACCACCTGGTAGCTGCAATGACGAGCCACATATATGTGGACAAGGAAAATACAATTTAGTTTAATGTTTAGTTTAATTCAGTTCGCTCGACATCCACAAATATTCTCATAAGGGCCTTGCTGTATGTTGTCTTTACATGTAGTGCACCACATGTCCTATAAGGAACTTGTTTAGCCTAAAAGTGATCTGTGGGTATTTTCTGTGTAGTTATGTTTTAGGCTCTCCTGACCAGCAGGTGGCAGCGGTGGACAGAGAAGACAGGCCTGTGACATTAGAGTACCAAGACAACATTGAGCACCAGATGACCAAGGTAAACCCATAAAATGAACACTTAAATGAATATGTAAAATAAGCTCAGTTCTGCAGATATAAACAGAAATTCTTTCTTTATACATCAGGGCCCCATTTCACTCGTTAACCTCTGGTCCTGAGCACAAAGATTTGCCATATATAATTGTTTTTTTTATTGGTCCTTACTCTGTATTCTGCTTAATAAGTGCATCACCATTGTCCTTGTCCTGCTGAATTGTCTCGTCTATCATTTAGTCAGTGTGCTTGTGAACAGTGTGCTCTTAGGCTGTTAAACTCGCACCATAGCTTTTATATTACTCCAGAGTACGACCTGAACTATGACCGTAGCGGAGTTTAAAAGAAAATCTGTTTTTTAATATTTAAAAATTTTCAGGTTTTTTTTTTTTGTCATGAATGTGGGTCACAGATTTAAAAAATATAATTCTTAAACATGTACAGGAAGTATGTTTAAGAGAGAACTGAACATAAGTGTGTCTCACTTTATTGGAAAATATATAATTTTTTCTTTGTGATTGCCAGCAAGTCTATGGCATCTGATTTAAAAACATTAATTCCATTTGTTTTATCAAATTGACTCTCTTCACACACCCTGTAAATACCTGAACAAACATATGTGCTGTTTTTGTTGTCTGAAGCAGACAGTAGATGGCGCTCTTTCTGGCAAAGAAAATCTCTTTGTTAGAGGCGACACTGAGCGCGCCCGCCAAACAAAGCGCTATTAGGACCTGTTCAAGAATTTCGAGCACATACAGTAATGGCACCTGGACCCTGGACACACCCAACACATTGTTTCATATTTAATTTACTCAATTTGAAGACCAAATGCAAAAAAAGTGTCCTGGTCAAATAAAGTCTTTTCTTATTCACAATATTATAATTCTGTTTGACTTGCGCACGGCTCTCTTAGTGGTAACTTTCATTTAGATTTATTGTGAACTTGCTCTCTGGAACAAATAACGTAATATGCCTTTAGCTTTTAACTTTGTGTGTGTTGTTTTTCTGGAGTTTGTTTTGGTAATATGAACAGCTTCCATTTCATGCTTTTCCCCCCTTTATTTTAAAGCTTATGGTGGTTAAAGCAAAACATTAGACTGTTTTCCACTCTCCTTAACTCTGTGTTGTATTTCTTTTATGCTTTGCAGATCAAGTCTCTAGCAGTGACGATTGGACAGCGGCTCTTGGAGATTGAAGTCGACCTCCAGCCCAAGACGGAGAACAGGAGCTGCACTTAGCCTGGATTAGTTCCTCAGGTGTCTTTCTTCTGTTTTTGCCACAATTTAACATGTTGTTTGCACTGAGAAAAGCTTTTGTTTGCTAAAAAAAATCTCAATCGTCATGTGACATCACTATCAAACCAATAACACACATCCACTTGTTAATAAAATGTTGTTAGTTGTTGTTGTTGTTGTTTATCGCTGTGTCCTTTTCCTCTTTTTGATTACATGAGGATACTTTAGTTAAGCTCATATTGTGTAATCTTGTTTTTGTTTGTTCTCTTCCTTCTGTTTGTGTGATTTTAGGGATTAAAACACCCTTTCCTCCCTCCCATTGCAGTTTTCATCATTTCACTAATCTTTAATAAAAAAGTGGGATTTTTAATATATTAAAAAAAAATTTAGCCGGTGTCTCCTGTTTACAGTTCCTGTCTAATGTGCCTAGCAACACTTTTTGCCAGAAAGGCAGGCAGATCCTCTCGATTTCCCCCCCCAAATCTCGAGTGCTGGAGCAGCATAACAACAGCTCCGTGGATGTTGAAATCAATCTGCGCAGACCAACCAGTGGCCTGTATCCAAGGCCTGGCTACCATGGAAACAGGGTGCTATGCTGCATGCCTGTTGCCACGGTGCTGACCGTTTCCTGGATTCAGAGCCAGCCAGCCAGCTCGCTTGCTCGCCTGTCTGTCATCCAGAGAGGCGGAGCCACTGCTTCTCTAATCCCCAAGGGTGTTTTTCTTTCTCCTCCTCAACTGTTCACCCCCCTCCCTACTTCCCGCCCTTCCTCGGTCTCTCTCTCCCTTTCCAAAATGGGGGAAAAAAGACCTGCCTAATTAGGAAAGGCAAGAGAGGGAAAAACAATCAGGGAGCGTGGCTTTGATGACAGTAGGGTGTCGTGTGCCCTATTTCACAACAGGCATCGTTCCTCCAGCAGGAACAATATCTGTTTTCGAGACCACTGTCCGGATGTTGGGGTGCAGCCTTTTGTTCTGGGATTTCTTTCAGCTTCGTTATTCTGCCCAACACACCAGACACTGTCGTTTTGATTAATGTGCTCGGCCCCACGTCCGTGCGCTGCATCCCGCCGGAGGTGAATTGCTGATGCTGGGTGCTTTTTCGTGCGATCGATGCAGACTGATCACCTCCCCACTCCCACGTCCTCTCAGTCCTTCACCTCAAGAACCAAATGCACTCTTGCGTGGACAGGCTGCGTGGTGATAAATAATGTAGGCAAGCTGGTGGAGGAAGGTAACCTCCCTTCTGAAGCAATCGGTGAGCAAAGTGGCTGTTGCGCCTAGGAACAGGACCTGTAAACTAAATATGCTGTCCAATGCTTTTGAAGTTTAAAGCACGACTTGCCTGTTATAGGTTTTGTGGTTGATTTTTTACTTCAGGACCACTGCAACCTTTTGGTATTTTTATTTATTTTTTCCCAAGGAGATTAAATGGATAGTTATAAGAATGCACTGATTTTTTTTGTTTTTGTTTCTTCATTTACCGATATACCAATTTCAAACCAATAAGCTCAGAGTATCAGGCCTGACTTTTTCACTTTTATTAATTGCAAAAGCTATTTAGAAAGTGGTGGTGCTTGCCATTATTTCCTTTCAGGTAGTGATGTCCTGAAGAATGCTCCTAACAAAGCTACATGGTTTTAACATGAAAGGAATTGTCAGCAAGCATCACGCACACTCAAAAATAATGTCAGTGAATCAGATTGTGAAATATGTCAAATCCCGGCTAATAACAATCCTTTTAGGCCAATATTTGTACTCGGATACTCGGATCGGTGCCTGCAGAGATAGTGGCGTGTAAAAATGTGTCCTTAAGATGTCAAAAATATTGCAAGTGTCCTCTACTATAGATCCAAACACCCCTTTCACCATCTTTGTCCGTTTTTCCAGACACAAAGAAACTGTTACTTCCGTCGACTGGGAAAAACCTTTCTTAAACAGGATTAGTCTCAGTCGATTTCTAAGTCAACAGATTGACTAGGATGCGAAGCCTGCGGCCTGATGTCGACTCTAATGAAGGCCTTGGCCATGCCAACAGTCAGGAAAAGCTTGGGATGCTTTTAACACCAGGCTGTTTGCAGTGCCTGGTGGTGTTTACTCCCCTCTTTGCTGCTGTGTATTACTAAAAGGTGTGATTCCAAGATAGTGTGTGTGTGTGTAGGTATCCGGTTCTGGTGTGTAAGGTTTAGACTAGAGGTGTGTTTCCACCATAGTAGCTACAGTTATTTCTGTTTGTATCCACCTGCAATACGTTCAAATGAGTAATTTAAACATTAAGAGTGGATTTTTTCCCTTTTCCATTTTCATTTGCAACACGCTTGGGCTATAACAAACCAGGAGCGGTCAGGCCAAACGGGAAAATGTGTGCCTGGCGAAAAAGCCAATTCACTTGCCTGGGGTAATTGACACATGATCACAAATAGGATCATTAAAGAACTTTGCTTTGCGCCGAGTTCATCCATAAGTGAACTTTAACACAAATGTACAAACCTTGAACCGTGAGCAAGATGATTAGCCGTGCTCACTTCTTTTCTATCTCTCTATCCAAGATATCTTTCTTGTGGTCAAAGTGCACTCCGTTTCATTCTTTATTGCCAATATTAGTGTGCTGTTCCTCTAATAGTTGTATTGTTTTTGTCATGCATTTAAACTAGGACTTAGTCGTACTTTGCTCGCATCAGTTAATATCGTGATCGCTCAGACTCGGGTGTCTTGACTTAGAGGAATAGTATAATACAATAAAGCTTGCATTTACCTATTAAAGTCAATGAAGGGTTTTTTTTTTCTTTTTGATCGTATGTTTAATGGTGATTAAGTTGTGTGAATGGTAATGGTGGTAAAACCACAGCTTTCCCCTAGCCAATGTTACTGGTGCATCTTGCTGTCTGTCCTGACTTGTGTAAACCTCTGGGGCTTTTGTCAAGGCTTGTTTGACTTACTTTAGCCACCACATGATTCACGACAATTCTGCCATCCTCTGTAAATAAAGGGCTTTGCTTTCATATACTGTACACCCACTCATGCGCCCACAGCTTGACCACTCTGATTTATCCGGGCTGTGTGTATAAACCACCATCTCATTTATCCGGGGTATAGGAGCACATGCTGTGTGTGCCTGTATGTTGGGTATTTGGGGGGCTGTTGTAGCGCAGCTGACTGGATTAAAAGAGGCCGGGGGGTCATTCAGCTGTCACTTATTTCACAGGTGTTTCGTGGGAAAAGTGGGCAGCACAAAAAAGCCCCGTTTCACGTTACAGCCATATGACAAACATTTGCTCACTAAGTGAGATAGTAAAACATGCGACAAAAAAGTAATATTCTCCGGTAAATTAGTATCGTACAACACACTTTTATTGTACAAGAAGTGTCATAAAAGAAGTGTGTGTTTAGTGCAAAAGAAAAACTGAACACAAATATTCATTTTCGAAATATAAATATTAAAAATCTTTTTTACAGCATAAAAATCTCACTTAATGCACAGCAACTTCTTTAAAAAAAAGTTTACAAAAAGGCCCTCAGAACTTAAAAGACTTTAGACCTCATATTCATTGTTCACTGTAACAAAGAGGTAACAAGAAAAGCTTCCAACCGACAAATTATTTGGAGGAAAAAAAGAAATAAAAAATCTTATTGCATGCAAAAAAGAATTGTGTTAGAAAAAGTTAACAAACAGTTCATAGCCTTCTGCTCAAGTAAATACTTTGAAAGCTTCTTACCTCAACTACAGTAGTATGCGATGAGTGAAGGTATCAATTTGAAAATGTACGCACGAGATGAAAGACACGAGTTCATATTTACAAGCAGTGGTCACATCACAGGATCAGAATCGTCCGATGAACAGAATCAAAGCATGTCGGTGATGTTCAGCACTAGGAACAAAATCTATGCACTATTGCACAGTCTACTAGGTCACTCAACATGATGGGTTACAAAATGATGAACCCCCCCCAAAAAAATCGCCATAGTCATTTACAGTGATGATAACACAGGCTACACAATATAACATGACACTTACACAACAGATACCCACATTTTGGCCAAAGGGCTTAAACACAAGGTATTTAAGGCTATACAAAGTTTAGCAATCTCCTTCAAGGTAAGCAAAAAGCTAGTGGTGACAGTAATTCACAGCAAGGGAGAAGATTTCTTCTGTGAAGTAGACCTGAGTGTCTGTAATTGAGGTGGAAATACAGCAACAGCTTCACTCACACCGCTATGTAATAAAAACAGTCTCAGGCTATATTGCTTCACAGGTGCTCCGAGGTACATAGTGAACTGGCAGTGATGCAGCATCTTCTATTGAAAAAAAAAAAAGTGGTCTAATGAAATAAAAATAAAATAAAAATATTACAATCAGCATTCAAAGTTCCAGTTGAGTGACTGACATGCCACTGGCAGTGTCGCATAAGAGGTAATTATTAACACAGTGCTCAGGGTGTGCACAGGCATCTACAGGCATATGTCTGTGCATATCAAGGACAAAAGTAAGCACACTCCCCAGAAGGTTTAAGGTTGATTACCCAGTCACGTTGGAAGCCCTAGTGCTTCGAACGGAATAAAAGCAAGTATAAATTACTGCATACAGTTTGTGTTTCAAAAGTGTGTTTACTTTAAAATATGGCAGTTCATAAGATATGGTGCTCAAAAAGCAGTGATGGTGAAATAGACAACACTGCATTCAGTCCATTTACTTTCAAACTTCACGAGATAGCAGTTAAAAAGGTACCAAATGTGCTTTTGTGTTTAGCACAGAGTCTTGAGCGCCCCGGAGGCACAAAGTAGAGTCTGCATGTGGTATGGAGTCGGCGACTCTACCTCCACAGCTGGCTCGGGTTTGAACAGAGGTGCTGGAAAGGCAAACGGTTGAACCTTCTTCTTTAGGATCTGTCCGATGCCCATGGAGGGGAACTTAGCACGGTGCTGTGGGCTGTTGGGCTCCTCACTGCTGCTTCCCCCACTGCTGCCCGACTCAGGAGGGCTGTGCCACTCTGTGCTGGTGGGGTTCTTTTTTGGCTGGGGTTTTACAATGACCACCGGGACACTGGGGATGGTGGCCTTTTTGAGGTAGGAGCTGTCTGGCTGGTGGAAAGCTGAAACGTGCCGAGGTGGCGAGAGAGCACCATTGGTGAGCTTGTACCAGGGTGATGGTGGATCCTCTTTGTTAGGCTCCTTGCTCGTTGATGCCCAGGAATGAGCGCCCAGAGAGGAGGGCGGCCGCGCAGGCACGTCTATGGCTCTCGGCCCATCTTTCTTGGGTGGCTGGGCATCAAGGTGGCGCCCTGTTTGAGGCGTTTGTGGAAACAGCGGATGGATCTCCAGGTATTCTAAGGAGGAGGAGGCAATGCAGCCGCCCTGTCGTGAGTAAGCGTCCTTCAGACCGGTCATCGCTTTGAGAAGCCCTGAGAAGGGAGTGACACACTCTTAAGACTGGCTAAGCCCATAACAGTGAGTAATACCTTTCATCTCGGGACAGAGTGTTATCCAAAATAAGACGTCAGCTGAACAATAAATATCCTTTATTTAATGCTGATATTCTGATAACTTTTCTCTTTGGATTGGACTCAGAGTCTCTAATTTGTTTAAGTCAATGTCCAGTTAATTAAAAAAGCATTAGAAAACTAGTTTTTTTGGAATGCAGTACTATTCCATACACAGGTTGTTGTGCCTCAGTTATTATGGGCTGACAGCATGAAGCAGCTTTTTTAAAGTTATTAAGAAGACGTCGCCACCAGTCTCAGGCGCTCACCTGTTTTCTGTTTCTTTTCTTTGGTGGGTCCTTTGCTCACGGCCAAATAGACAGGCGTCTGCTTGGGGGGGATGGTGATCTTCTCAATGTGTTTCCGCCACTGTGTCTGGAATAGCTCACTCTTTTTCTCCTTCTCTTTAGTGTACTGTTTTTCCTGTGCAGAAGCAAGTCTGGGGTCAGTTACAGTGTTCCATTCAGCACCAATCTGTATTAAGTGTCTGATCTGCCCATCAATAACGTATGTTTGGGCGGTATAAACCTAATCTAGATTTTATTCTGATAAATTGGATACTCTATATACAACTCTAGATGCCGCCTAATAACTAACAAAAACTACTGAATAGTATTTTTTCAGTTTCAACCAAATGGTAAATTATTGGTAAATACCTCTAAACAGCCGACCATTGATGTAACATGTGCCACTGGGCCTCACACTCACCCGGTACTCTTTGGAGAGTCTCTTCATTTTCTTGTTGAGGAGGAAGTACACAGCGAGAGTGTGGCAGGCTCGGTTAGTGAGCACAGCACTGAGGACTTCGCTGTGCTTGTAGCTCATCCGTTCAGTCATATGCAGAAGAACTGTGTGGTTGATCTCCTCAATATGGATCCTGTGCAAGAGAACAACTTTAGATTATCTTTAAGAGAACATGGACTGGTCAATCCAATCATGTCTAATCATATATCTAATATCTAATCATAAAAAAACAGGGTTTTCACTGGTTCTTTTACCTGTTTAAGTAAGGGATTCCAGTGTGTGGGTTGCCCAACTGTAGCCACGAATCAGCCATAACTTGGTGGATGTTAGGTCTTTTGGCAGGGTCTGGTTCCAGAAGACTCTTCAGTAAACTAACTGCAGCTGTGGGTAAAAACAGTGAATGGTCTGTCTGAGTTTCTTTAAATTCCCATTTGGTTCAATTATAGCCTTGACTATCTTATTCTCTACTTCAATAACCACAGACACTGAAATCAGCAAATCTATAGTTGACCTTGAGTGAACCTCTCAGCACAGCTCTATAGATAACTCATGGAAGAACAGTGTGTTTCAGTCCCTCTTAATACAATGCATTACAGAAACACAACACCACTCTCACATCCAGGATAAAACAAACCCACGCTGTCCCAACTCTGTGTGGTATGATCCAATTGACCCAGTACCTTCGCCTAAATGTCTTACATAAGTAGATTAATGAGAAGACACTGTGTCCATGATAATATCTCGGTTACATAAGGAGGATTATCCCATGTCAGTACCGCATCATCCTATTGCAATACACTACACGTAACACAGATATGTACACTCACTGAGCACTTTATTAGGTGCTAATATACTAATACTGGGTAGAGCCTCCCTTTGTAGCCCATCCTCCTCAAGGTTCTACACGTTGTGCATTCTGAGATGCTTTTCTGCTCACCACAATTG
>JAOUQW010000009.1:7667295-7688190 GCA_028565825.1 Olivaichthys viedmensis
CACGATTGGCTGATTAGATAATTGCATGAATGAGAAGGTGTACATGTTCCTAATAAAGTGCTCGGTGAGTGTATATAGTTGTGGGCAAAAGTTTGTGAGCCCTTTTAAATTATTTGGGTTTCTGCATCTATAGTTTATCAAATGTTCTTAATAAAAGTCATAAAGACAAAGACACTTATTTTACAAGTAATACCCAAAACATTTTACATAATTTTTAATGTAGCAAGAAAAAATTAAATCCCTCTCGCATTTACAGTACACAGTTATTTTGTGCTTTGAAGACACAGGAGTTTATTAGTAATTAATTTCAACCTTACAAAACAACAAAGAAGCCAAAGACAAATAGAGTGTGTAGGAAACTAATTATGGTTGGCTGCACTAGAAAAAATGTTTTCATTCATGATCACCAGCTAAATCAGGGAATAACCAGAGTCCATTATTATGCAAATGTTTTCTCTTGCACAAGTGTTTTTCCCCCACACCAATTAATATGATGGCTGCCAGTTCACAGCAAACAAACCAAAGAGAGACAGAGACGCTGTGGCTGTAGCCAGCAAATCACAAACATTCAATTATTAGTCTCCTAAAGAGACTTTAATTTGTTTTATCTCTCAACGCCAAATGTACATTAAAAGGTAATGGTCACCAGTCTGGTAGAATATATTAAGTCCATATATTTCACCCAGTTTAATGCTCACTGACTTATAATCTATAATTGCAGTCTGGACCAAAAAACAAGGCTTGCTAACAAGCAAGTGAAACCCTTGGAGCGTGTTGCCTTTTGGGTGACTCACAGTCGGATAAAGGCTTTTATTCACAGTGGGTTTTTTTTAATGGAATGTCCTGGTGACTATTTTGATGGGCTTTATACTGTACTATAGACTCGCTACAAGGCTAATTTCAGAATCTCCTATATGGTTAATGTAGGTTTGTATGTACCTGAGGAGAGTGAAGAGGGCAGAGGGTTCATGTCCTTGTCCACCATTCTCTGGTGCAGGGCTTTGAGGTTGAAAGGCTCCACCGTGAAAGGGAGGGTGCCAGTGAGCATGGCATACATGTTGACCCCACTACATTGGAAAACACAAACACATGCGGCTCATAAGGGCTGTTTAGCTTGTAAACATTTGTCATGAATTAATGAACCGTTATGTTCTGTTCTGGTCAAAATTAACCAATTCAAATAAAAGTGTAATCATACTGAAAATAATTTTTCCACACAGCCCCTTATGTGCTTAGAACAATTTCTCTATTTAACATGGAATTTTTTTTTTTCAAAATCATCTGTATCATATAGTGCTGCTATTGATATTGCTACTAACCGTACTCTAAAACTTATTTTTACATTTGTATTGCTATAAAATGAAAAGAGATGGCCTGGTTTAATGTCACATCCATTGGAATCATGTGGTGCACGTTATATGAACTCACATTGACCAGACGTCTACTTTGGGCCCATACTTCTTTCTTGAGAGCAGCTCAGGGGCAGCGTAGGCTGGGCTGCCGCATTGTGTGCTGAAAGGGTCAGAATATCCCAGGATTCCTGCACAGTTGCTCAGTCCAAAATCTGGGTTAAAACAAACGTCAGGAGAAGAATTTAGAATAGGCTGAACATTGCCTGAGTTTTCACACAATGCTGCCTAGGTTGGTGCAGTGGAAAAAAGCTATCATGACTGACTTCACCAACTCACTCAGAGCTGAGGGGGGTTTATAGCTGTCTAACACTAACCCTGTCTGTCATACTCAGCTGTTAACTAGCAACTCTGTATGCTGAGGCAGACTGTCACAGAGGTGAGAGGTTGTTTGGTTTTAATGAGATACTGATTGCTCCATCAGTCCTCACCACATGCCAAAGAGGCCCATTTCCTTGTGCTATTAGTTTAGATTAGGATGGGTTGCAGTTGTCAACTGTAAAAAGTCCTGTCTCAGGAACTGGGTCTTGGTAAGAATATATTAACACATGCATTGGAAAACAGTATTTACCAAAGGATTTGAGATGCTTTTACTTGCTTACCTATAAGCTTTATGTTGTCTTGTTCATCCAGCAAAAGATTTTCAATCTTTAGGTCTCTGTAGGAAGGAAAGGAAATAAGACTGTTGCTTTACAGAGTGTTCTTTAGTCATGTGACTATCTTAGCTGCAGATAAACTAACAATGGTCACTGGCATAGAGAGCATTTATCCCATTAATGCCTTTCACAATGCAATTTTCGACTCTATTGTCTTTTTCTGGTGAGTCTCTTAATCTCATATAAATCTGCAAAAATCTACAAAAACCATCTCAGTTCCATAAAATTCATACTGAATATTTTTCTCCAGTTGCCATACAAAAATGTCAGTGAAGTCTGGTTAAAGGTGCTCAGGCTAAGCTGGAGTAAACCATGTTCATATAAAGCAAACACAGTTCTTTTTTGTGTGTGTCTCACCTGTGTACCACCCCAGCCCTGTGTAGGTGCTCCACAGCCATAACTAGCTGGCGGACATATTTCTGGGCTTCCCTCTCATCAAGTCGCTTCTTCTCATAGATGTGGTTCATGAGGTTCCCTCCTGGGCAGAGCTCCATCACAAGGTAGTAACTGTTCTCGGTCTCCAGGATGTCCAGCAGTTGCGTGATGTTGGGGTGGCGAATCATCTGCTGGATCTGACCCTCCCGGCGCAGGTTTTTGGTAACGTACGAGTCTTTCTTGGCTTTTCTTTTGTCTATCACTTTCACTGCCACCTAGAAGACAGACAGAAAAGTGTAAAATAACGTAATGTTGCTAGGAAATTAAAAGATAAAGACTGTTGCTAAACACAAAGACACCTTTACCCTCATGAAGAATGCAAGGATATATGAATACGCATGAATATGCAATTTGGATCCGCCGCAATTTCCTCCTGCTATCAGATCCGGTTACCACGTCATTGTCCTCTAATAATTAACATATTGTAGCATATTGTCTGCATTGGGCCGACAGTACAGAACAGGCGACCAGATTCTCATTTTACATGAACATTGAGTGTGGCAGCCATAGTCTGATGGTCACTGAAGCCTGTGAAGAAGGAGGAGGAATGGGGGGGTGGGGTCTGAACAAATGACTAGCGTAACAGCTTAATTCCCGAGCCCTTTACACCAGGTCCACCCAGAGGTTGGGACCCCAAATGGCTTGTTAATGCTATCCATTTGTCACCACAGACACCACAAACCACTAATGCTGAATAAACACCGAAGCTAATAGAGTGGTGACAAATGTATGCATCACTCTACGTATGGGGGTCTGCACTATTAACACTCGGCTCTACATAATAGAACTCCTAACAATAGCATAATGGAGGGAAAGACCTCTATCTGAACATCCAAATACTTCCATATGGCAGAAAACCTATTAGTACACAGCATATAGTACACTTGTTTTTGTTGATGCACACTACATATAAATAAACAAGTTAGTAATAATTAATAAGGAAAGTGTAACACATTAAGTGTTAAATATGTCCTATTGGTTTTTTTTTTTTTTTTAATGACATTAGGAGTCTTTCTTCCTTATCTTAAGCACGTTTTCTAGGTCAAGGTTGAAATTCTCCTCAGAAACAGTGACAAAAGCCTGGTGCTATTTGTTCGGCTGCTGATCAAAGTGCTCAGCTTTGTATTGCAACTGAAGAGGATTCAGAAGGTGGTCTGCCATACCATGACAAATCATCAGACAATGAAGGAGTCTGTGAGCAAACAGGTCATACATGACCAATTGAGCAAATAATTACATCAATTAGACTAACAGAAGGGCCAGAGGGAGGTGAAGAAAGAGCTTAAAAGCCCTCCCGCGGCAGATCCAAAACAGTCACCTAAATGCAAATGTGACATCATTCGATCTTGATCCGTCGCCGACGATCAGCTCTGTCTCGCCAAATAGAGTTGTGGGGGGTTTATGGTATAAAGTAGGAGGAGGGGACCCCAGAGCTCGAGGCTAACATGTTTATCTCCTCCACAGACAAAGGACGGTTACACATGATCAAAACACACAGGAGAAGCATGTGCTGTGTTCCCACCGCCCCACCCAAGCCCCCCGCCTCTCCTGGTGATGTCATTCAAACAAGGGCGAATGAGGAGACGAGAGCACAAGGCACGCTCTCTCCTGGATGAGATTTCTGGTGTTTGCATCATCAATGGGAGAGACATGTTTTGTCTCCCCACAGCAACAGTGAAAATCAACTGTTGGGGGGCTGAACTAATCCTCGATGTAGTGAGTAGGATTTTGAGGTCACTCGTTCAAAAATCAAGCCACTTGTTTTCCCCAATATGCTAATTGACACACTGTGCCCAATTGGGCATTGAACAGAGGCAGACAGTATGTGATAACCATACAAAATCACTGCCACGCTGGAGAGGACAGAGAATAATAATGCATATAATAAGAATATTTAAAGAACAAAATAATATCAAAATAATATGGGATATCACATTATCCTCTGTAAGACAAGATAAAGCTTTTGGTAACAAATTTACTTTTTTCTTCTTCTTTTTTTTTTTTTACATAATAAAACAACAACAACAACAACAACGTTTCCCTCACTGCCCATGTAAATTCTAAAACCACTATGGATTTCATTGTGAAAGTTCAGGTCCATTCACAGTGAAAATGCTGAAGCATCAAAAATATGACTTCAAAGCTTTGGTTGCTTTCTGGGCTAATCGAAGATTAATTCAGACACCCAGATCTCAATAAGCCCAATGGAGCGCCTCTATGACCCAATGATACGTAGGTGCGCAAGTGTGTTTAACTGGAGGTTCTTACTCCTGAGGTGGATCGTACTTCAGGTGCACAAGGGGAAATCAATAAAACAATACTAAACCTGTCATGAACAAGGAATTATTACATTCTAAAAAGTAAGGCAGATTTTTTTTTAACACCTTGAGTAAGACCACTGATTTCTGAGGAACCCTGAAGCCTTAAATAAAACAGGAGCACATGTGGCATAAGGTGATCAACTCAAAGCATTACTGCACCTTCACTGCTCTTACTAAATGGTGGTATTGCGGTTGTGTGTGTGTCAGTGTTACTTCAATGCACTGACTTGTAAGGGCTATTTGGACAGCTTTTAATAACTCAACAGTTAACTCGTGAACAATGCACTGACTTGTAAGCACATGTAATGTCACGTCGCGTTTTATATTTCAGCAGTTCGCATTTCAACTTCAACACACGGGTGTTAGTGTTCAGCTCGGTATTTTAAACACACTGCAGTATGGTGACTTGTAAGACTTGTTAAAACAGCAGCAGAATGAATGGCACAGAAAGCGTGCGCTCACCTTCTCCCCGGTGAGCGCGTGCAGCCCCTCGCGCACTTTGGCGAAGGAGCCCTCTCCCAGCTTTCTGCCGATCAGGTAGTTTCCAACTCTCTTCGTGTGATAAAAGTTTCGAAGGATGTCACCCGGTGGACCACTGGACAAAGGTGGGATGTTTTCCGTGCCGACGGAAGCCGAGGTCTTCAACTCGAACAGTCTGTCCATGTTCATGTCTGTTCCAGCTTCGGGCATGTCGGCGCCTTGGCGTTAAATTGAGCTGGCTGGAACGGAGTTGGTGCGTCGAGCTCGTCACGTTATAGAGACGCTTCTGGGGTTGAGTGTGCAGAAGGTTCAGCGTTGTGAGAACGGGACATCTGAGATCAGGTCCAGTGAGGTGTGTGCAAGCTACACCCTGAAGCAGAAGCGGACTCTCACCACCGCTACAGCTGGCAGCGCGCACAGCATACCATTTTTACGCACAGCATACCATTTTTACGCACATCATACCATTTTTACGCACAGCATACCATTTTTACGCACACCATTTTTACGCACAGCCTTATCTAACTACTGCATGCCAATTAAGAGAAACTGTCAAAATTGCAGCATCCTGAGAAAGCAAAAGTTAACCATGCCTCTTTTTGAACCTACTTATTACAGCCCTTACTATAAAAACAAAGTTATAATTATACAGCTGGAGTCGTGCTGTGGCTCTTCGCGTGCCACGTTCTGGTCCTCAACCGTTTGAAGTGTTGGAGGCTTCACGCGCCGGTTAAGCCACTGGCCCGGTACCGGGTGGAGGCGTTTCCTATTTGCTATAAACCGGTTTCTCAGTCGCTGGGTTGAAATCTCATCCAATCAGGAACCGCGGCACGAGGCGCGCCGACTCCACTTCGTCTGGTTGTAAATAAGCCCCGCCCCTCGCCTAGACAACAAAGAGCGTGTCGCGTGGCGTCGACCCCCCGCACTGCTTATCTCTCAGATCTGGCCTACCTGGTCAGAGCTAATCACACAGGTTATTGATCCGTCACATATGTGACATGGCCTTGTGCGCACCATGTTCCAGAGATCTGGCAGTGATGTCACGACTTCAGCACAACAGCCATTTCAAGTCATGGAAAAAAGGAAAAGAGGAAAAAGTTGACCCTTATTTAAAAATAGGGCAGCCCTTCTTGCTATATATTCTGTAATAATCGTTTGTAATATTTAGTAACTCAGCTACTAAATGTTTGTCACTTAAATATATATCCTATAAGATTCTGGATGCCCCCCTATGCATGCATTTTTTTCCCTTTCTCTTTTTTTGAGGTTTCTCTTTATTTGAGGTATCTCTTTATTTGAGGTTTCTCTTTCTTTGAGGTTTCTCTTTCTTTGAGGTATCTCTTTCTTTGAGGTTTCTCTTTCTTTGAGGTTTCTCTTTCTTTGAGGTATCTCTTTCTTTGAGGTATCTCTTCATTTGAGGTTTCTCTTTATTTGAGGTTTCTCTTTATTTGAGGTTTCTCTTTCTTTGAGGTATCTCTTTCTTTGAGGTTTCTCTTTCTTTGAGGTATCTCTTCCTTTGAGGTATCCCTTCCTTTGAGGTTTCTCTTCCTTTGAGGTTTCTCTTTCTTTGAGGTATCTCTTCCTTTGAGGTATCTCTGCCTTTGAGGTATCTCTTTCTTTGTTCTATATAATTAACCTGCACCAGGTAACATTTTTTTATAAATATCAAAATTGTATAATATTATCAAGATCATTTAGCAAGTCCTTTGCTACTCATAAATGTCACGCAGGAAATGTTTTGTCTGGAATGTAGCAATGCATGAAATGAACTGCATTCATAGGATGAGATCATCATTGTTGTATAGTAAACATGACCACGCGCGCTCAGTAATCTCTTATTTCTGACAGAATAGGGGAAAATAAGACCATTGCGACATCTAGTGGTGCCACCAAGTAGTGCAGTCACCCACTTCCGATGCGTGACGTTTGTAGAGCACATAGAGTTTAAGTTATTGAAATGTTTTCTCAGAGCCAGACTGAACCAATCATAATCATTTCTGCTATGAGAAGACATTTCATTATTGAATTATTATTATTTTTTTATTGTCCTACGTTGTCATGTTTTTTTTCTTTATATATTGAAAAGCACTTTGGGTTCTACTATCACTACAATCACTACTGCTACTACTACTACTACTAATAATAATAATACTACTACTAATAATAATGATACTAATAATACCACCACCACCACCAACAATGATAATGATAATAATAATAATAATAATAATAATAATAATAATTAATATCATTATCATTAATTTGTTTATTATTATTATTATTATTATTATTATTATTATAACATTATGTGTATAGTATCATTTTATACATTCTATACATAGAGTAGGCTATGTGCAAAAAAACCAAGAAGAATTAAATACATGACTTTTTATGCAGTATAAAGGTAAAAGCAAAATACAGAGAATTATATATATATATATAAACAGTGTTATTAAAATCTTTTATAAAACGTTTGGTTTTGAGCGTTTTTGTAAAAGCTGGTAATGTAGGGACATTGAATATCGAGGCTTGTCTTCTTGTTTATTACTTCCTCCGTCGTTGTACTCACACAGAGCACAAAACGCAATATTTAAATGACTATGATATGATAAGTCGCGAGGATTTAGTAGTTATGGGCATTATTGTGAGGAGAGCAATGTACTGTGCAGGCTCTAATGTGCCACTGTGTGCTGTGGAACCGCAGCTGGCCGCTAGTGGGCGCCACTTACTCCAGGTACTGTACACCAGTCGTGCTGTTTCGGGAAACCACGGGTTATAAGGGGTTAAATACGACTCAGTTAAGCGTCATTTCGACACATAGCGCTGTTATAATGCACGAGAACGTGGGCCGCAGTGTGACATTTCTGTCCTGCTGCTTTCTCCTCTGGTTTGGTGAGTACATGGATAAACTGAGCAACATGTGCGGATTCAGTTGCTGGAGTCATTTCTTAGCCCGCATGTAACATTGTGGCATTTATGCTTCTGATTTTGAGCAGAACCTTGTATACTGAACATGGTTTCCATCCTTGTCGTCCCACAGTTCCTCCGTTCAGCAGCGCTCATGATGGGACAGCAGGTGACGCTCAAGTGAGAATAAACGCGCCGGACCCGGAGCTGCGTGTCGGCTCTGCACGCGTGCGGTGCTGCTTACAATTCATTACATACAGACACAGGGTTTACAGAAAATATTATATTTTACACAACCTTTTAGGTTTTGAAACTAGGTTTAGTAGCTAGCTTTAAAAAAAAAAAAAAAAAAGCCTGTTAACTAAAAAATAAAATAAAAATTCATTTGACATCTACAATATTTGAGTTTCTCCTACACAAGAAATAGTCTAAAAGTGAATAAATATATTTAAAACACCCTCCCAGTGAATTTAGTAAAAAAAAAAAAAAAAAAAAAACCTGTTAACTAAATTTTCTTTATTTTTCTTCATTTGACATCTACAATATTTTAGTTTCTCCTACACAATAGCCTAAAACTGAATAAATATATTTATAAAACACCCTCCCAGTGAATTTAGTAAAAAAATAAAAATAAAAAAAACCTGTTAACTAAATTTTCTTTATTTTTCTTCATTTGACATCTACAATATTTGAGTTTCTCCTACACAAGAAATAGCCTAAAAGTGAATAAATATATTTAAAACACCCTCCCAGTGAATTTTGTTTTTTTAAAAAGTAACAAAAACATGATCTGAAACTTTTAGCTCTTATTTGTGATCATGTCCTGATTCTAGACAAAAGTAATGTTCTTGTACCTGTTTATCTACAAAAAAAAGGTTGAATTGACGGTAGACTGAAGTCACGTGCCGTGATGTCACCATGGACTATGGACAAGGCTTATTTAATTGACCTTTGTGCTAGTCTGGAGAGAACAGCAAAAATAATGCCTCGTAAGTGTATTGTTTCAGGGTGACAGGCAGTGGTGGGAGGCCTTAACAAGCTGTAAAGAGATTCAACCGTAGAGAAAAACTGCAAAGTAAACTGATGTACTTTCCTTAAAACATAACTGCACATACGGCATTTTAAAAAATAGTTTTACTTAGTTTTTCTCAGCGCGGCGTCCTATTGTCACTGCTGCTTGCTTATTACTTGTCTGTGTCTTCTAGGGATGGACACAAGTACTCGTGAGTTTATTGAATTAATTTGTTCAAACCCATCAAACACATTTAAGCCTACTGCATATTGCTTTTTAAATTTTTAAAAAAATTTAAATGGCCCTTTGCTTTGCTGAATTTTAAGGGCTAGTCTTCGAAATGCTATTGTGCCCCATCTGTTAGACATACAGACATGTAATGATTGTAGTAAAGAGAGTAGACCCTTTCTATGGAGGACTTGATCTTTAATAACTAACAAACTTATCAACCAACTAAATTAATAATGAATAAATAAATAAATAATCTCGTTTAAAATTCTGAAGATTATCTTTCTATGATTTGTTTGGGTTTTATTCATGTCTTTATTAATTTCTGTATTTTATGTATTGCTCAGTTTATTTCTGTGTTAATTTTAATTAATGTTTTCTGTGTGTTTATTTATTTTTGGGTTTTATTCCTTAAGTTATAATTTATTTATTTTTATTTCTCCATTTCTGTACTTTTTGTATTTCTTCATCCATATGATAATGAGGAGGCGTGTTTTTTACATTTAGGCACAGCAATCACGACCAGAGATGAGACGTGGCCTGTGTTCAAAAGAGCACACGATGCATACTACCCATACTAAATACTAAACCCTACCCAAAAGCAGTATGTAGTACGCAGCTTGTGAACATCATGAATATTTCCAGTATGCCATAGATACCCAGATGACATACTAAGGACTTTGGTACTACTCAGGAATTTTTAAGTATGTAACCAGAGCTATCTTCGTGTTATACTTTATCCCACAATGCAACCAGGTCACTTTATTTTAAAAATAAAAGCTGAAAAACTGCAACCATTAGCAATGGCTAAATAGCTTGTTAGTGTGCTAGCTTTTATTCGTTGTTGTACAGTAGCTATGTCAGTTATTAACAAATTAATACATTTAATATTGATATTTTTCTATAAGCTTTATAGTTCTTAACCGGCTGTGACCGATTACTTGACACAAAACAGAACAGTAACTATGTCCACAAGGGAATTTGACTGCCAGGCAGTCATGTGAATGTGCAGTATATGAAATAATTCTCACATACTGTGCATTGTACTGCATACTACTTTGAGGAATAGTAGCCTATGTGTTGTGTGCCAAAGATTATTGTATGATGTGTGTAGTTTTAAAACCACAGCAACCATTGTAATGTTTGAGGTGCAGGATACAAGTGCATACTCAAAGCATGTGATTAGGGCTAATCCAATAAACGTAGTCGGTAAACTGGGCAGGAATTAAAACAAGGGTTGGCAAAATCAGAGCAGGGTAATCCCTCTCTGAAGGTCTGTTTCCACTTGAAATCAGTTGTTCATTAATTTGCTAAAATACAGCAAGATCTGCAGACATTTAGAGCAAACGGTCATCCAGAGCCTCCGCACTAAAGAGTAAATAATCTGGACTAGTTTTTCAGCCAATGGTTTTAAATGCCTGTTGCCTGTCAGCAGCCATCAGTGTACCAGCGCTTTCAAAGCAGCCGGAGATGGAGCAAGGCATGTACAGTGGATCTACAACCAATGACATACTTCTCATATTTGATTGATTAGCAGCTCCCTCATTATCTTAAGGACTAGGAATTAGATAAATAAATAAATAACCCTCTGTTGTAGGGTTCTACATAAAACCTTTAAGGGCTTTCCCTTAGGGACAAACTGAAGAACCCTTAAGGGTACCTGTTTTTCCAAAGGGAACCTTAAGGGGAGCCGTTTTCTCTTAAGAGTTGTATGTGTTCTAGCATGCGAGACGTTTCTTTAAAAAGTTGATGTTCTCGTCACTACGAAACAGGACCCCTTAATTTTACACCTTAAAATAACCTTAAAAATAGCACTGAACTTGGATTCATGATTTTTAAGGGGCAAAACCACTGATTTTTCCCTTAAACTGTGAAAATGACCCCTTAATTACCCACTGAAAATGTCCTTAATTTTACCTCAATTTTCATCTATTGGATTAAGGTGTTTATTTAGATAATTAAGGAGGTTTGTGCATGAATTTGGGATTTTTAAGGGGCAAAACAACTGAACATTTCCCTTTAACACAAAATGAACTCTTCAATAGGTCATTGAGCATCCCTTTTCATTTTGTTCTAAATTCTCACTGAATGGATTAAGAAGTTGTTTTAGAAAATTAATGTGTTTTTATTCTTAACAAATCAGTCCTTTGGAATATTCTACATTTTACCATTAAAGAAAATATGAAGACATAAATTAAAGTATTTAACAATTTATTCATTTCAGAAGCCATTATAAATATTATAACATCAATATAGGTTTATTATAGGTTTATTTTTGCAATGACAACTAGTTTAGGCGTATGGTAACTTCATGCAAGCTTAACCTGTTTGTAAAACTCCTTAATAACCCCTAAATTGTTAATAAAAACCTGAAAAATACCTGAATCAATGCCTTAAAAATAAATTTCAGGGATTATTTATTAAGGAACAATTAAGGAGTCGGATACACTGTCAAAGAATTTAAGTGGAAATTAAGGAAGTCTTTCCAAATTAAGGGCCTCTTAATTCACACTAAGGGTTTTTTTCATAATTTCAAGGCCAAATTAAGAGGAATTGAATTATATTTTAAGGAGTTTGTGTTTCGTTGTGAGTAAGAACACTAGACATGCATTTAATTGTTTAAACAGGAGCACACAGCAAAATCCCTTGTGTTTATCTCGGTCCAGCGGGACCAGAATGAGCACAATCAGACTGAATTCAACACCAAGAGTTTTAATTCAGTACTGAGGATTCTGCTGTGTATCAGAGGTGTTGCCTACGTTTGAGGCAGTATCAGTTACTGAGTGTTATGATGTTCATATCATTAAGGTTTACCATCCTGTGTGATTGAGGTGTTTTTATTCACTTGGCCTGCAGCCTTCATTCTTCTTTCTGTCTCCACAGAGAACACTCAACATACACGACCCTGTTAACCAAGTCATAGGTGAGTTTTGGCAGTGAAACAGAGACCTCTTTGTCACGTGCATGCTGTAGTGCGTGTGACTGTGCGTGGCGGTCGCCAAGACGATGAGTGCCATGCGCTCATTTAGCATCGAATTTTAGCCTCATTATCATGTAATAGTGCACAGCTGACTGCCAATGGGTGCCATTTATTCACTATTTATATATCTGCTTGTCTAAACAACAACAGTGAACATTAACAGCAGGAAACAGTCGCTCCACAGCCCTTCAGTCTTTCGTGCACACGGAACTGTGTTGCCTTTTTCTTATAGTGACCCAAGGGTTAGATTAAGGGCTGGACTTGTGCATCCAATAATCTTCCTTGTGCCTCACTGCAAAAGCTGTATTAGTGGTAATGGGCTTAAAACAAATTGACATTTCTATAAAAGTACACAACCTGTAACTATAGTTTTCTCACTACAGAGAACTGTTTTCTTGCCTTTTTGTTTTCAATCAGTGTATCTGCAAAAGATTTAAGGCCTATTTAATTGTGAAATCTGAACATTTCTTTCTCTCTCTCGCTCTCTCTCTCTCTCTGTGTGTGTCTCTCTGTGTGTCTCTCTCAGCACTCAGAGAGGTTGTATTTGTGATTCAGAGTCAGAGGAACCCTTACCACATCCAGAGGGCAGAGCAGAGGAGAGCACATCTTCTTGATCAAGAACCGGTAGATTCAGCGAATCATTCTTGCATAGTTTACTGTTTAATCATTGTTACATGGTTTTGCTCAGTTTTAATCATGGCCGCCACAGCCTGCACCTCGAGATTTAGTTCCCTGTAAAGTTTAATTCCATCTGCAAACTAAAAAACAGCAGTACCTGGATTTTAGAGCTAGATGAAGCTAAAGTCTGCAGAGTGCAGAGAGAAAGAGAGAGAAAGAATTGGGTAACAGTGTGGATGAGAGATGCTTTAAAATCCCTAAAACAATGGTGGTACCAAAGGGGCACCTAGATCACATAGTACTCCCAGAATTTTAGGTAAAATTGGCACATTATTTGCAAACTCTACTAAAAAATAAATGAAACGTATTTAAAATTGATTCAATAGCCAACATTTATTTTTGTAAATCATGCTCTTGCTCTTTTTCTTTAATGTAATATAATTTGATTAGCTTGCTTTGCATTGTTGCATACATCATAACGATTAGCTTCGTTGGTTTGGTTGTAGTTGTGCCATGCAGTTACTTTGTTCAAAACAGAGAATGGAGTCATCTATCGCTTTGCCATTAACCACAACGGGCATGTTGTTCCTCTGTGAATAGATGAGTAAACAAATAGGCATTTTTTGAAATTGCTCTCATCAACTAAAGCAATGATTCATGAGCAATATTGAATTTTTTTTCTACCCTCCTGTGTAACAGATGGCAGTTATTGTCATTTGTCTGTGAATAAGCCAGGGGACGCATCCCATCTTGTCTCGTTTTATGGGTCTTAATTCTATAGAAAGGCATGGTTTTAAAAACAAATGAAAATTCAATATTGTTGAGAGTTTTATTGAAGTAGCATTGCCAATGTTCTCTCTTTGAGTGCAGATACAGTCTCTTTTCCCCGTTGGCAGTGAACAGACAAAGAGATGGCAATTGGTTAAGTGCAGCAACCACTGGAAATAAAGAAGAGGCAGGGCTTACCACCACTGCAGCTAAATTAAAAGTGTGTCTGGTCTAACACTGTTCTTAGAAAAAGAAAGCTGCAGTAGCACATTTTTCTGGCAGTAAAGAAATTATCAATCGGCTCAAGCCTACTGTGAGTGTTTTTGTCAGAAATGATTAGTTTGGAGTTTATTAGTATGGGTTAACCATAGGTTAGTCTGTCACACACACGCCGGCAGGGCCGGACCACAATTCCCAGAATCCCCCGTGAGACACAAACGAGACGCTTCCTCGTTCAAGTTCGCCACACTTTTAACGAGCGGCGCGCTCTAATCACACACACCTGAGAGCGACCACAGAGCGGCTTTATAAGCCTTGCAAAGGGGAACTTCAGCAAATGAAGTCCTCCCCACCAAAAGCGTGACATAGTCCAGATCCCCTTTTTGTTTTTTTCTAAATCTGGTTCACATGAGTGTAGTATGTTCATTAGACCTTTCTCTAGATCTCTCAAAGCACCAGCCACAAATATTTCTGGTGCCGCAAAAAACCATGAAAGCATTTTCGAAAGAAAGTAGTCATCTGGCACTCTGCCTTATTCTTGATCAAATGGCTGGCTATATTTCTTTTGGCAGGAGGGCCTGTGGCCATTTTGACTCATGGTTGATTGCCTACATGATTGTTATTTGGCGGTGAAAACACGCCCATATTCCCACATGATTATGATTAGACGATAGAAAAAACCACCCTAACGCTCTGTACTGCAAATATTTGTTATAAATAAATCATTGGGTCATCAGCATTGGGAGCAGAGTCTTCAGAAATCATTTACAACCAACATATCATTATCATTCTAGATCTGTCAGATCTGACATTGTAAAATCTAATTTAATGTACTTACTGTACACTTTGATACTCTGAGTTTTGTAACACCACACTCTTAAATGTGTCTCTCCCTGCTCTATGTGTGTGGCAGGTTTGAGCAATGCTGCAGTAACACCACTGTCCAAGTCTGTCTTAATCAAAGCTGTTATAGAAACACTAGTTGAACTTAAACCTGAGTTCGATGAAATCTGCCTTACTTCAGCTAGGCAAATTACAGAGAATTCGTAAGACAGTATATCATGATATTCCGCACACTAATAGTGGGACACTTTTAATTATTGCCACTCGTGGTTCATTTACATAAGCTAGTGATAAAATGTGAGTAGACAAACCAAACATTGACTGCCTATCGAAACAGGTAGAGGTAAAGATGTAGATTTTTTTACACGCATTATTGTGATACTGCAATCCATGATAAAATGTTAGGCAATTATCTTAGCATGAAAAGTTGAAATCATCACATGCCAAATCTCAGCTTAGTGGTTATTTCATTCATAAGAAGGTGCTGTGATGCTCAGTTTAGTCCAGAAGTGTCGCATAAAATCAAACGCTGAACAGGCCACTTTTGAAAGTTTTGAGATAAGTTTAAAGTTCAGTCATGGAGTGTCCTGCATTGTAGGGAACTAATGCCAATCCTACTACTATGAAGACTATTCCTCCGCCTGACTCTCTGAGAGAGCATTACCATGCCTGCTTGCCTTGTGTTCTTGTTGGTGGACGATATTTGTGAGAGATCTGTGCAGAGTTCTATGAGAAATGGAGTATAATAAATGCTTGTAAAAATCAGCTACTGTCTAGGGAAATCAAAGGCATCAGCAGACCTATGGCATCTTTCAGGGCTCGCCAGATGTTATGCTCCTCCATGAATTGTCAGAATACAATGGAAACTGGGGGATTCTTCCAGCGCTGCCTCGGTGAGCACCACTTTTATCTGAATAAATTAGGACACACACAGGCATGGGCATGTAAACAGGCACACTACCCAAGTACACTTTAACACACACAAAGAGTATATAAACAGATCAGATTAAGGCATAGAATGGGAAGTGCAACTTGAGTTATTTTCTCAAAGGTGTATATCACTCATTAATTCACCATAACTACTATTTATTTCTCTAAGGAAATTCATTAGATACTGTATATTTGCATGGACTTTAAAATTGAGGCATATTGAAGTGTTTACATTTGTTTCTCAGTCTGGCTGAAGGCTACTGCCGGAGCTCTTCGTGGATTGTCTTCTTGGAGGAGGAGACCATTGTCAATTTAGCCAGACTGCTGCAGGTGCTCAGCAGATTCAACTCTCAGAGAGTAAGTTATTCTCCCATTCCACTATTCTTACTGTGACTATAAGACACATTCCTTCGTTCTCTAGCAGGTGCTGCAACTTAAACAGCAAAGTGATGTATATGTTATCATTTTACCATTAGCCTAATTATAATATTCCATTTGTTAGTGTGTTTACGGTATTAAACATTGGTATACAATGACTTTTCATTAGGGTTATACTTACAGACATATTTTCCAGGCCTGACAGAGGTGCTAAGATAAGGACTGAGGCAAAGACTTTAGCTCAGGAAACAATACTGTTGTTGGTATTACTTTATCTTATAGTGTTGGAACAAAAAAAAAAAGAGATACAAAAGAAGCCTGCCTAATGTGTTGCTTCTTTCTAATGTACTAGGGTTAGGGACAAGTCTGTAAGGGACAATCAGTATGCAACAAATTCGTCCTCTCTGAAATTATAAGTATTTCCTCTTACCAAATAATGTGGAAATTCATTGCCACATTGCCACAAGCAATTAAAAGATAGACTTAATTAAAAGATAGACTCCTCTACCGCTGCCGGTATTGCATTGAGAATACCAAGATAAGAAGAACAGGGAACCACAATGATGTTCTATCTTTTCTTTTACACTAAGCTAAGCAAATGAGTGTAGACTGCCTCAAACTCTCACATTACCCATGGGAAATATTCTGCCCCCTTCTTTGGTTATGGTGGAGTTAAAGCACAGGTTCACAGCACATTTTAGTGTTTTCTTCAACACTGCTGGGTCAAATCATTAAGAACGTTAATAAGCTCACAAGCTGAATCTGGTGTGTTGGCGACTAATATGCAATAAAACTATCTCCCAGCAGGAGTGGTTTCTGGGAAGGGCTCTCCACGATGATGAAGCGACCATCATCCACCACTATGCATTCTCAGAAGAGCCGAATGCTTTCAGCTACCCTGATTTTGCTGCTGGCTGGGCTCTCAGCTGCTCTCTGGTTAAGAGGTAAGGTTGTGAGGATGCGTGGTATCGACTTGCTTTGAATTAATGAAAAGCTGCTCATGGGTAATTTGCATTGGTGTGATGTCTAATGACTTAATTGGCTTTGTATTTCAGATTAGCTGACTACGTGAAGCATGAGCCACCCAAATCAGATTTCACCATCGACCTTAAGCACGAGGTATGTTTGTCTTAACAAGTCCAAGTTTGTTAATATGAGATTGCAGTAAGACTGGGTGGTATGACGATATAATATCAATATTGTGATAATGTGACAATACACTTTTCTGTGATATCGCGTCAGTACTTTTATAACACTGACCAGATCCATTGTCACTTACAGTAACGAGTAGCTGATTGGACATTAAAAGATATTTTTGAACAGAATGTTTAATTTTCCCTTCTTATCTATATTAAATAATTTATTTTTAATAATTTATGTTAAACAAAAGTATCATTTAATTCAGTTTTTCAGGGTTTTTTTGACGCTACTGTTTTTCTCGCACTCTGTAAACAAACCAATATCAATATCATTATACATCGTGATCGTGTTTCAAGAAAATGTCTTCAAGTATCGCAATATAATATTTTTGTCATATAACCCATCCCTGGATTGCAGGATGATGCAGCGTCCAGTGCAAAACAAAATGCAAGGTTTGTGATCTTATGACTGTGTGTGTCACACACACACACCAGCGGCTCGGGACCACAGATCCCAGAATTCCCCGTGCTGCCCAGATGAGATACTTCCTCGTTCAAGTTCACCTCACTACTAATCTGCCGCACCTGCTCCCAATTCCACCAACACACACACACACCTGAGTGCAATCCTGTTTCCCTTTATATATGCCTCAGCAAACATAGCCTCAGTGCTCAGTGTTGAACCGATGAAGATCGTCATACAAAGTGTTTCCTGGACTGCCTTCCCATCTCCCTCCGTCTGCAGCCAGTGCTCGACCACGCCCCCGCTGCCACAGTGACTTTAATATATGTGATTGATTAACAAGCTGGCTTTTACACGGCTGCTTCAGTATGTTACATACAGTAGATAAAAATGTGATTAGTCATGCCAGTCATGCCAAATAAAGCTTTGGTTTAGCTAAACAATTGTTCTGAACATTGTAGGAAATAATAAATTTTTGCGGGCTCAGATTCTGGGTCCTGTGCAGAACTTAAGCATGCATGAAATGAAAACTTCACTTGATTGATTGCTAATACTTGGGTGGAAAAGTGTGAATTTTTTTTTACTATTTCAGCAGGTTTTGAAAATCCCAATGACTCTTTTTATGTCTGTCACTATAAAAATTGCTTTAAACTTTGTTATGTTCCTATCAGAATGTCATCATTTTGAAATATGACCTGCAAATAGTAAATTTTTCTCCTCAGTTCCTCTCTCATCTCTGCTTGTTCACGATTATGTAATGTACATCCCCTGACCTTTTGTTCTTCCAACGCCTTTATCTGGTTTCCTTTATTACTTCGCTTCCTCATTTTAGGTTACATACCTGTATACTGTCATCTGCATGGATCCTGATATGGGAAAATGTCACTGGTGGGGAGGCACTGCTCTCTCTTCCTTTCTTCCTTTCACTTGCTCTCTCTGTCTCAAGAGGAATAAGACTGTCTGTTCCTAAAAGAGAGCTCTATTCCTTCCCTTCTCATTCTTCTCTATTTATTTCAAGCTCCAAGAGGCTGTTCCGAACTGTGTGGTCTTTCTCTTACTGACGACACATGTCTGTTTCCTAAATAATATTTCTTTTGTACTGTCTTTCTTCCGCCTGTATATAAAAATCCTGTTTGTCCCGTACCTTCGTAAGGCCCTATACTAAATGATCTAATTAGTCTAATTGTCTGAACTTTTCCATAGATTGCCTTGTATATTTGGGAAGAAGGAAGAGGACCTGCTTTGACCGCTGTGCGTGAGTTCTGCTCTAAACTGCACGGCTCGCCGAACACTAAGCACTGCGCTACCACTGTCAACACTTACCTGCCGAGCTGTGTAAGTATATTATTTCATTGCTTGTGTAGGTGTTTCATTGTCAATCTGCCAATTCACCCTGTAAAGCAAAGTGTAGAATAAACAAACTATACCCAAGATCTTAGAGGAAGTTTTATTAGGACTTTATATTCAGTACATTTAAGACAACATTATTATTATGATTACTGTACAAATGTCAATTTATGGATTTAATAATGGATTATAGTGACAATTATTAATGCACTTCACATATATTATGGCTTATATGGGTAAATGTATATTGTCACGTCCGCCCCGCTCCTCGGGAACGAATCCGATTCCCAGAATCCCCAGCACGAGGATTCGTCTACCTTCCCTGCCAGTTACGGTTTTACCGTTCAAGTTCACCCACATATTAATCAGAATCACCTGCCTTGCATTACCGCCCCTGTGTGTGTGTGTAATATATATATATATATATCACCTCTCCTCTCACACTCATTGCTAAGTCTTGTTTGCCCCCGTGCCTACATTTCTAAGCCCGTTACTCCGCGAAATAATTCTTACTATCTGCCGCTCGTGTTTCGACCATTAGCCGGTCCCGCTACTACCGCTATTTGCTAAACCCCTGTTTGTTTTGACTCTTGGACTACCTTTATTCTCTGCTGGTTTGACCCTTTGCTTGTTTCCTGACACCCCTTCTGCCTCTCGATTTTGTCCCTCTGACAATTTTTTTAATAAACCACTTTGTTTTCTCTGACTTACCTGCGTTCGATTTTGTACCTCTGCCTGTTTTTTAATAAACCACTTTGTTTTCTCCGACTTACCTGCATTTGCCTCCACTCTCCTGTCCTAGCCTGACAAGAGGGAGTTGCAGTAATGTAAGAGTGAGGTTATAAAAGCATGAACCAGGGTTTCAGCATCTTTCAAACTAATTTTGACTAAACGGAGTCAAGCTGGCAGGTGGAGGGGTAAGAGTTTTAAATAAGTACAGAGACAGTACTGAGAGTTATATTACAAGGCAAAAGGATAGTAAAGCTAAGGTTAAACTCAATAAGGAGATGATCAGAGATACTATGATACTTGACATCCAATGACAGAGATTCGATCTAGACCAGTAGAACAGATTAAATCTAGTATATGATCTTGTAAATGAGTGGGAAATTCAACATGTGTCAAATTAAAGCATTCAAGTACAGCCCTGAATTCATTAGCAAGGGAGCAATCAGTGTCAACATTTTAAAATCACCAAGCAAAATTACAGCGGGACATACGGAACAGGCTAAGGTAAGCAGCTTACAGAGTTCAGACAGAAAACATGGTAACATTTTGGGGGCCGATAAATCAATACCATTAGCAGAGCGGATGGAGCTGCGATTTTTATGGTCATATATTCAAAAGACAAAACATCATGAAAAGCAATGTCCTTAATTTCCAAGTTATATCAGTAGATAGCGGCTAGCCCACCCCCTCTTCCCAGCTGTTGAGGTTTAGCGACATGACTATACCCAGACGGGGCTATTGTGTTCATGTGCATAAGGTCACTGGGTCGTTGCCAAGTGATCAGGATCATGTCGTAATTATTCTCCGTAATTAAATCATTTAGCAAGAGAGCTTTGTTACTTATGGAGCAGGCATTAAGAAGTGTGAATTGGGAACTGTGGGCTGATGCAGTGTTTCGGATATCATTATGTATGATATCCGAATGATATCCTGAGGAGAAAGGATGAATCCAAGACGGCGGCGCGGTAGCACGCAGCGGCCACTACGGGTCCAGAATATATGGTGCTTTTGTTACTTGTATCTCGTTTCAGTG
>JAOUQW010000009.1:7688290-7705582 GCA_028565825.1 Olivaichthys viedmensis
AGTAGGGTACGGAAGAATTTCTGCAGCTTTACAGGTCCCAAAGAGCACAGTGGCCACCATCATTCGTAAATGGAAGACGTTTGGAACCACCAAGAATCTTCCAAGAATCTTCCAAGAATATGATTTTTTTTAAGGTTACCAATATCTGTGGACATCACTGTAGCTCTGTGGACCAATATAAAAGTTTTCCTTAATTTTTTCAATGATAAAATTAGTGCATCTTCTGTTCCCTCACACCCTCTTTACTTTCTGTTCCAAGAACTCTATAACCCACTTTGTACCCACTAATTCAGACTCTAAATCTAATTCCTCCACCTGCCAGCTTGATCCTGCCCCAACCTTTATCAAGGCCCGTCTCCCACTTAGTCAAGAAGTCCCTTGAATCTGTTTCTTTTTTTCCTACCTTTAAAACTTCTGTGGTCACGACCATTCTTAACCTGGGGTCTATAACTATAAACCTATTTCTAATCTAGTCTTTCTGTCTAAACTATTAGAAAAAGTGACAGCCACTTAACTACAAAACTACTGTGCCTCTAAAAGCCTCTAAAAGCCTCTTTAAGCCTTTTTAGTCTGGTTTCCATCCACTCCATAGCACTGAGCTCTTGTAAGAGTCATTAATAATCTCCTGCTCTCTGCTGAATCTGGTGCTCTCAATGTTCTAATTCTGGTAGAACTTGGTGCAGCTGAGGTGCTCTCTTATCTCTCTTCCACAAGAATTTATGGCACACCTCTTGTGTGGTTTACACGCTATCTCTCTGGCAGACTCCCCTTGTGTCTAATAAACAACAGCTCGAGAATTACTGGCACCCTTGGTATAGATGGCTAAAAACGGTTATGAAAAAATGTCTTTGTGGTTAATTAGCTTAATATCACACCAAAAATATGAGATAAATCTAACCTTAAGTTAAGTGTTTAGGAACTCTTAATGTGGGGAAGATTAGATAACACACAAATGAAATGAGACAAAAGTGTGTTGGCCATAAATATCAGGCAATGGCAATAAATGCTGGAAAATGCCCATATCCACTGTTAGGGCAATCATTAAGAAGTTTAAAACAACCGGCGGTGTAATGAACCAAACTGGACACGAGTGTATTTTGTCCCCACGCACAGTGAGAAGGTTAAAGAGGCAAAAATTTCTCCAAGGTTCACAGTTGGAGATTTGCGGAAGATGGTAGCATTTTGGGGTCACCAAGCCTCCAAATCTACAATTAGACGCCATCTCCATGCCAACATACTATTTGGAAGGCATGCCAGAAGAAAGCCCTTTCTTTCATTGCTAAAAAAAAAAAAAAATTTGGATAAGGGTTTTTTCACGCTCAAATTTTCAGTGTGAGATAATTAACCACAAATAAATTATATTATGACCTTTTTTACCCATCTTTACCAAGGGTACCTATAATTCTGGAGATGACTGTAAATCAGAGTCAATGTTCAGTTCTTGGTCCCTGCCTCTTCATCATATATATATTCCACTTCGGTCGGATACTTTGGAGACCATTGTTATGCAGATGACATTCAGATTTATGCCAGTACTAGGTCCACCAAAGTTCTTTTGCATCATTAACAATGTATCCATAAGCCAAAATTATGAATGGAATCCAAATTTCTTAATTTGAATCCTGATAAACAGAAATTCTACATTGTGGTCCCAAAATCCTGCTTTCTAGATTCTTTGAATTTTCCACTGACACTGGTGTCATCACTGTTAAGTCCTCTTCTAGTCTTTTCAACATTGGTATAATTTTTTATTCTACTCTCTCCTTTACACCCCATATTAAGTCCCTAACTAAAAGTGATTTTCCTCAGCTCTGCAACATTGCCCGACTTCAACCTCTACTTAGTCTGAAAGATGCAAAACCCTGGTGCATGCTTTCAGAACCTCAAGTTTAGATTACTGCAATTCCCTCTTTATTGGTATATCTGACAAACGCCTTAATAAATGACAACTTCTACCAAATTCCACTTCCAGAGTCCTCACACACAGTAGTAGAAATAAGCGCATGGCTCACATTACACCCATTCTCTGTCCGTTACACTGGCTGCCTGTGATATTTCATGTACAAAGTAATCCTCCTTACATTTAAAGCACTGCATGGTTTCACCCCCTTCATCTCTCTGAGCTCCTGCACCTTAGCAGACACACTAAGTTCCTTCAATACTGGTCTAATGGTGGTCCCTAACTCGCTACTGTGGGAGAAAGATCGTTCAGTGCAATGGCCCCCCAGACATTGCATTTCAATCCCACAGTCTCTCTGTGACTATTTCTCACTGACTTGCTTCAAGTCTTAGCTAAAACCTACCTTTTCTTACAACACTTTCACCTCTCCTCCACTTGGCCTTTTTTATTCTTCTATTTCTCCCTTTTTAATGAGTGTGAGTAAGCTGCTATATAAATAATAATAATAATTTATAATGATTATATTATTATAGTTAAGGACTGTGACAAAATGGTAGCATTTTCCCCATCTTCATGTAAAGAATAATAAATGTATAAATAAATATTTTCCTTGGTGTTTTTTTATTTTATTTTAGGAATAGCTAGTTACCATTGGAGTATAAAGAATGGATTAATAAAATAATAGAATTTTTTGTACGAGCTGTGAACATTAGTGTACCTACGTCTTTCAAGCAGGTTATTCATCTAAATCTCCTAGTATTCAATAAGTTGATACAGTATGTGCAAAGAGTAAGGTGACTAAGAACAGAACAACTGGCCTGGCCACTGCATGGGAATCTGTCTACTACAAATGCAACTCAGAGACTTTGTAGTGACATTAAAAATGAAAAAATTAAAACAGCCTTGTACATGTTGTATAAAACACTATTGCACTTAGGGTTATCCTTACCTTATTAATTATGTAGTGTGTCATTGCATTATTCATTTTAAAAATGGTTTTTATCACATTATTTGCCATAATGTTCTGTTTTTTTGTTTTACATTTTGGGCTTCTGCATTAAGCCCATTATGGAATAACCTGCTCATAATGTAATAAGCTACTACATTTTGTAGAACAAATGTATTTTATTTTTTTTTGCATCAAAATGCATAATTTCAAGCTAAGGTCCAGTATTTGTGAACTGTTATAGTCAGTTTATAGTTCTGGCAAAAACGAAATGGCTTAATGAACATTTAGCATTTTCTTTGTATTTCCTCCATGAACATAATACCACCTCCTATTATCTCAGCTTGTTCATCTAGACACCAGCTGGTTCATGCACCTGCTGTAGGCTTGTTGACATTGCATCTAAAGGCCGCATACTATTGACACAAGAATCCCTTTAATCTCCATCAACCTCATACAACACATTTACTATATTGTAGGCAGCAAGCATGTTGAGCAAATACCAGCATCATCAAACACATGAATCTTCCTAGTGCACATCACAAAGATTAATGATTAAAAAAAGAAAGCCAAAGACAAACCAAAGCTTTTTAAAATTACTACTAGTTGCTTTTCCTATCTTTTCTCAAGACTCTAAATCCCAAAGAAATACTGAGTGTTTTATATGACATATGCTCATTTGCATTTTCGTATGTTTTGCCAGTAAAGTCAACATTTTTACTGGTAAGGTTAAAAGGCTTTCTTTATTAGCATGCTTTATTCATCATTTCCATTGTTTCCAGCAGCAGTGGTTTGCTCTGGGGTAACCCATTTAATGAAAAGCCTGGCTAATTTATAGAGCTAGCTATACGATATGCTGTAGTGATATTATCTAATGAGTCTGCTAGTAAATATATGAATATTTGCACATTTAACATAATGCTTTTCTTGACAACTAACAATGGCAGCTATTGTACAATCATGGAGTCAATTTAAATTTATTGCATTACGGAAAACAATATTTTTCCTAATACAACAAAACAGTCCATTTGTACAAACCCATTGTTGTTTGCGACCATAGTCTTGCTATATCATGAAGGCAAAGTTTACCTATTTGAGGTCATTAGGCGCACTTCCACCGAGGTTTCAGAACATATAAAGGAACTAAAGAGTTCTGGAATTTCACACTTCATGCCTTTTTTTCCCGCTTGCTGCCGAGCAGTGTGGTACTAAAAGCTTAAAATAAATAAATAAATAAACAAACACGCACACACACACACACTCCTGCGGCATTTATAACTTGACACTTGTATAAATGCAAAATGTTTCTGGGTTCCTGAAATATCCTATTTTTCTGGAAACGTTGTGTACTACGCTGCAATTTTACATTTATAACAGAAGTACACTGCAGTTACTCCCTGGATTTTTCTTCAGAAAAATGAGGAGGATGGTGAGGGAAGAAGAACCCAAAGATCACAGTTTCAGAATTGCACATGATACCCACTGTCAAATATGGTGGTGGATCATTGATGCTTTGGGCCTGTTTTGCAGCTGGTGGTCCAGAGGTTCTTGTGAAGATTGATGGCATCATAAACCTCTGCCAAGAGGTTTAGATTTGGCCGTAGATGGATTTAAGTAATGATCCAGAAACCAGTGTTTTGCAGAAAAAAATTACTTAACTACTTAAATTATTCCTGAACTCAAGGTCTCTTAGATGGCTGATTTTGATTGGTATGTGAATGTATATTGGTAAGTGCAAAAATTCTTCCATTTAAAAATGAGACTTTTGCTTTGGACCAATGTCTGAAATTAGAGAATCGCCCTGAAATTCATGTTTAATTTAAATACACACAAAAAACTATAGAATGTCATTTGAGGGCAATATTAAATGTGTAAATATGACATTATGAAATAAATAATCATATGAATTATCCACACTTCTGCTGAAACTTTTAAAAGCAGGGACAGCGTTTTTTTTTACCCCAAGCTTCCCGCTTTGGTGTCTGTCAGCGTTAAAATACTGTGTGCTCACTGCAGATCTTCTAGTTTGTCGTGTGAGAAATTGAGCTTTCTATGTTCAGCCTGCTTCTCCATTATTATTATTAGCTCAAATCATATATCAAATCAAATCATATCTGCTTCCCCATTATTATTAGGATCTACTGTATACTACTGTGGTATCAACGTGGTACTTTAGAGGCAGGTAGCCAATTAATATGGGTGGATTCCAGATTGCTTTATTGAGACAAATTTGCAAAGATGGCAAATTAATGTGTTCATCACGACTAGGACTATTCATGACAATCAGCCTCAACATTATCAATACTGTATATTAGGCTACTATTAGATGTTTATTTGAGTCTTTGCTCACATCAGTATCTACGTAACGAGTCTGAACACGGATAACTTTCTTTGCATAACTACTGACGTATCGTTTGACCTTAAGTTGCCGACTTAACTCGGCAACTCTGAATACGACTCTGTAGCAGTAAAGCCTGATTTATGCTTTCTACCGGACAGACTGTCGATGGTAGTTGACTACAGAGCAGTTTTGGGCATAGGGAGGTGGAAGCGTTGTTCCTTTTTAAATCAAGTAATCATAAATAACTATTTTAATCGTCCGAGTAGTGAAGATAAACACTAGATTGTAGGGCTGGCCCGAATAGCATTTTACAGGTTTCGATTACTCGTTGGATTTTGCGAACAAGTATCCGAATACTTGTTCTCAAAACCACCCTTAAAAATAATATTATTTCCGTTTTATAATTAAGCATAATTTTTGGTTCGTTACTGTAGTAGCCTATATATCCAGCAGGCGGCAACGATGTATTAATAGTGTAAGCTACCGGTTATAGCACAAATAAACTGAAATCAGCCTCACACATGAAATAGCAGCAAGAGTTATTTCTGCAACTATTTTGCGCACTGAGGCGAGGTGATGTGGAAGCCTGGCATGAATTTACGATGTATTCAACTATATTAACATTTTCATTTTCCAAATATTAGCAATAACTGTTCTTTCTAAAGGCCTTTTCTGATTAAATGTATTGTAGTTTAGGATAGAGGTGAGCATCGGGACGGGGATCCCGCGGCGAACCAACGAAAAAGTCGCAGGAGCGGGCGTTTTTTACTCTCATGCGTGCGGTCAGATATGAAGCTCGCGGGACAAAGAGATAGAGTACATTCCCAATAACGTTCAGTAAAACTCAATTAAAGATCTTAAACTACAACGGACACAAATCAGGTACCTCTGGTTTGTGGATGAAGCCTATTTTACACTAGAACCGACGCTGCACGCGCAGAATGCCGCAACGGCCCCCGACGCGTTTCATTTTACATGCTGCTCGCGAGGGTCAATTTCACGGGGGCGTGGAGCACTCATTTCCGTATTTTCATTTTAGTAAATATAACATCCAAATATCTGTACTGACCGTCAGTTTATTATAAACAAACATTGCCACTGTGTATAATCACAAAGTTTGTTAATCCAGTGAGATTTTCACTCCTACGCTCTGTGGCAGTTAGCTTCCACGAAGTTTACATTTAATTAATCTTAGAAAATAATGCAGGTGGTTACAAACAGAAATAACTGCGGGAGCAGGCGCGATTGGTTAGAATTCCTGCGGGAGTGGGAACGCTGCTGAAAACCCAGGATGCTGCCTTTAGGTTAGACGACAAGGCAGCCCTCATTACAGCTAGAGTCAAGCTGTCCCGGGCTATCAGAGAGGCGAAGCGCAATTATGCTCAAAGAATCCATGGACACTTTCTAGACACCAGAGACACACGGCATATGTGGCAGAGCATTCAGACCATCACCGACTACAAATAGACATCACATGTCTGTGAATGCGATGCCTCACTCCCAGATACACTGAACAATTTCTATACACGATTTGAAGCACAGAACAACAAGCAGGCGAGGAAGACCACCCCACCTCCCACCGAACCAAGTACTTTGTCTGTCCACAGCGAATGTCAGGAAAGCGCTGTCCAGAGTTAACCCGCGGAAGGCTGCTGGTCCTGACAACATACCTGGCTGGGTGCTCAGGGGATGCGCTGATCAGCTTGCGGATCAGACAACTTCAACATCTCCCCGAGACAGGCAGTTGCTTCAAGACGACCACCATCATCCCTGTGCCTAAGAAATTGTCTGCATTCTGCCTCAATGACTACCGGCCCGTAGCACTCGCACCTATCATCATGAAGTGCTTTGAGCGGCTAGTCATGAAACACAAAGAGCACCACACTGGACCCATTTCAGTTTGCGCATCACCCCAACTGATCAATAGAGGACGCCATTATATCTATCCATCTCAGTATGAGCAGTTTTAGGGACCTTTGTTATAAATCATTATATCTACATATCCTCTGCCGTTCACCTGTCACTGACCCACCTGGACAAAAAGAACAATTATGTGAGAATGTTGTTCATAGACTTCAGTTCAGCATTCAACACAATCATCCCACAGCAACTTATAGGGAAGCTGAGCCTGCTGGGCCTGAAGACCTCCCTCTGCAACTGGATCCTGGACTTTTTGACAGGGATACCTCAGTCTGTCAGGATCGGCAACACCACCTCCAGCACCACCACACTGAACACCGGCGCTCCCCAGGGCTGTGTGCCCAGTCCATTGCTGTTCACGCTGTGGACTCACGACTGTATAGCTCAAATAATATCATCAAGTTTGCTGATGATACTACAGTGGTGGGCCTCATCAGCAACAATAAAGAGTCAGCATACAGGGAGAAGGTGGAGTGGCTTACAGACTGGTGAGGAGACAATTATCAATCTCTTAATGTTGACAAAACAAAAGAGATGTACTTGCGGACGACCTGCGGTCATCACTCTCCACTGCACATCAACGGCCGGAACTGTGGAGAGAGTCAAAAGCTCCAAGTTCCTTGGCGTGCACATCACGGGTGACCTCACCTGGACCCTCACCACCACCAGCTTAGCCAAGAAAGCCCTGAAGAGGATGAAGAGGACGAACCTCCCCCCTTCCATCCTCACCACATTCTACACGGGGACAATAGAGAGTATACTGACCAGCTGTCTCACTGTCTGGTATGGGAACTGCACTGTCTCAAACCGCAAGACCCTACAACGAATTGTGAGAACAGCTGAGAAGATCATCGGGGTCTCTCTACCCACCATCAACACTACTTACCACAAGCGCTGCATCCGCAAGGTCACCAGCATTGTGGATGACCCCTCCCACCCCTCTCATGGACTCTTCTAGGTACTGGAGCAATCATGCCACCATTACCAGACTATCCAACAGCTGCAACAGTGTTTTTCCCTGAGGCGCCCAGATTACTTAACACACTGCCTGCCTAATCCCCCCCCAAACACCCACCTGGACTGATCACGACCCCTTCCCAACACCCACCCTAGAATGGTCACACGCCTCTTTGACCATCACTGCACACCTGCACTTTAATTAGAGCATTATCTCATGGACTGTATTATGCCCCCAGAGATAATGTTATCATGCTGCTAATGGACATTTTTACCCATCCTGCTGCTACTGGGACACTTTCTCCAGTTAAATTTACAGTTTACAGATTATTATTGCACTGGTGTCTAGTCATATGCTACTATGACTATACAACTTCATCCAATATATTTCTGTTGTCCCATCTAGTCAGCGTGCATTGTCCTGCGTATTTATTGTATATTTGCACTCGTCTTCACTGTCGTGTATTTGCACTTTATGTAGTCCTGTATACCGTGCTGCTGTATTGTTGTGTGTTGCACCATAGTCCTGAAGAAACGACATTTCATTCCAATGTATACAAGGTATATGGAGGAATGACAATAAAAGCCTACTTGACTTGACTTGACTTGACTTATTCCCCACATCTCCTGTTTGAAGTTCTCAGGCTGAGAAGCATACAATATTTATGTTCTTGGGGTAGATACTCTTCCAGGTTACAGATTGACACCACCAAACTGAAGACTTGTTTAATAAATTCATCTGTCTGATCTGCTCCCATTCAGGAGCAGTATATTTATCAGATGTCCAGTAAAATGTGCATTGATCTTTCTCCCACCTTACAATATGATTGTAAATTCAATGCGTCACGGTTACAAATTGAACTACCGATAACAAGCTCAGCAATATGGCAGGGGGCAGAGAAGAGCATGGCCTCCTAACCCATTGTATTGGGCCATGACTGTTTCACAACCATGGGGGATGATCCAGCCATGTGCACCTGTCACACTATGATTTATTTATTTTTTTACGTACTAATTATTATGTGAAGATTACTGTGAACAAAAAGAAGAACCATGAAAACCTTTAACATAAAGCAGCAATCTTGCCCTTATCATTAAACTTTGCATTCAGTTGCCACAGAAATACATGACTGTGCAGCTGAGTATGGCAGAACATCAGAGCAGGTCATGCATTATGTATTGTGTCATGCACCTGGATTAGATATGGCCACTGGTGACACCATACCACCATTTCTAAAATAACAAATGGCAGGAAAATGAGAAAAAGCAAACAAAGTAAAAGAAAATAAAATTAATTCACTCCGTCTCTACTGTGTCTAGTTTTTCAAATGCAATTCTGGTTTTGTAAATTAAAGCCTTGTAAGTTTCTGTCCTACATATGGTACTGAACAGATGATCGTTTATACAGAGAAATGAGCAGAAAACAATCTGACTCCATTTATTTATATGCAAACACTGAATCAAGAACCATTTAGGTTCATTAATTTGTTCATTCATTCATTCATTCATTCATTCATTTATTGTCCTGTGTATTTATTTTACATATTAAACATATTAAAAAACATATTCAACAATATATTAAACATGTATTTATTTATTATTTGTTTGTTTGTTTTATGAACGAAGAACAATCATTATTTTATGTCGTAACTTTACTTGCTGTTTGGGCATATTGGACCAGAAATATATTTGATGCTTGCAAATGCAAGTGAGTTTCCCTTTTATGTGTATTAAAAGTGTTTTTGCTGTACTAATAACAGTGATATTTCTACATGCCCCTAAATGTTTTCAGTAATAGACAGGTAATAAGAACTATGAGTAACACTTTACTTGACAGATTTTTGTTCATATAAGGTTGTTATATTACTTTGCTTGTTATTGTCATAACCCTGACTTAGCTTAGAATGTTATGACAACTGACAAAGTAGCTCAGTGTACTTCTGGTATGTCAGAGTCACAAACTGGTGATGCGACATGCCAAACATGCCAGAAAGTGTCATAACGCAATCTTATGACTTAGGAGTTGCGTCAACTTGATATCCATATTGATGAAAGCAGTCTTTATGACAGCTTGCGCCTGGTGGAATAAGCCTTTATACATGTTAATATGGGTTTATGAAAGTTGTCATGAAGGGGTTATCTAGGTTTTATGTAGCCCTATAAACACTGCTCTTAAGTCGTGTTACCGAATATGTAAATATGTATAAATTGTTAGGTCTTAATCAGTCATCAGGTCTATTCACATTAAACATTCTGTTAATGCAATCCCATATAAAAATGGAAAATACTGCAACATGCTTAAAAATATGAATAAATTATATTATAATATATTTAAAATACTAGATTTTTTACAGGGATTTAGACTAGCAACAGCATATTTTCACACAGTCAAAACATAGCCAGTATTGTGGATGGCATAATACTTTGCCGATGTAGTTTATACATGACAGTAATATGTTTAACCTAATATATCAATTTATATGCAAAAAACAATCTAGATAAACAGCAAAGTGATGCTATTCCATATAGCCAGTGTGAAAAGGGCCATAAACACACTAGTGACTAGTGTACTACTTCAGCGTAGTCCACAACAATGTGACAAATCATGCATTTGAGTAGTTTTAACAGGCTTGATAAATGGGAAATGGAAACAATGGAAATGCATCTGTTTTCTATCTATAGCTTTATTCCATCTATTACCATACGTCAACTATAAGTGGATTATTACGCAGCTGTTGGGAGACAGTGTTTGAAATAGATTTTCTCCTAAATAATTGTTTTCCCCACTAAAATAAAGCTTTAAAAACTCTTAAAAGTAACAGTAATGCAAACAGTGTGGTTGTTTTGACTGATTTTTAATAGCATTCCTATGTTGATCTTCTTTACAATCGATTTTCCTCCTTCAGTTAACGTTTGGACTGTGTGTATTTGGGTCGATTTAAATGCAGAGCATATTGTTTGTTCAGTGTTTGGGTCAGTCGCATGCTGACATGGTGCTTTGGGCAGCGGGAAGGTGTGAAGGGGGAAGGTCAGAGCAAAGGACACAAATATCCACAGAAAGGATAAATACAGATTACTAGGACACTGCGTCAAGTGTTTGCTAAAACTTACACTTATTTGAATGTCTGACATGTTTCTCTCATTTATTTCAACCCATTATTGATTTGAGCACCATGCAGTCATGCATTTCATCTTTTTTTTTTTTTTTTTAAGTTTCAGCGTCTTAAACTTGGGCACTTATTCATAATTATTTAATTATTTGTGGATAGAAAATGTAATTTGATTGAAAGAAACAGATATTTTGCAAACTCAAGTGTGACGGCTACAGATCAAAAAGAGAGAAAGATTTTAAAGGTCCTGAAAGAGTTAGACTACTGAATGGATATCAAATTAACAGAAGCAATTAACCAGTAATTTGTCACTGTACTGCTTATAGACTCTCCATGAATATATATAACTTTCATTGAAATATGAGCCACATGGGTTACTATTACCATACCTATTCTATTTACTGAGTTTCTGTTCTGTATTTTTATAAGATGTTACACAAAAAAGAAATATACACTAGCGTTCAAAAGTTTGGAATCAGTGTTTTTAGTAATATAAACTCCATTTTGTTTCAGATCATCTTTAAATGATATATATGATAGATATGATTCCAGTGTTATGCTATATGTTATACTTAGGTTTCAAATCATTTGTAGAAAGCTGTAAAACATTATGTGTCCAGAATGATGACTCCAAAATGACTATGAAAGTTGTGTAGCATCAAGAGTGATATTCATATAAACATTAATATCCAGAATGCCTCTTTTTATGGAAAGCGGTGATCATATCTTGAAGTGGAGACTTAAATAATATACTGGATTTATCTATGTATAGTCATTTCTCTTTTATCATTATATTTTTATCATTTAACTTTTTAAATGACTTTTAAATAACTTTTTCCCAAAATACTTGTAATGCCAAACAAAACCTCTAAAAATACCTTTAGGTGTGTGGTTTATATTAGATATATTAGTTCTACTACATTGTAGAAGAGTTTGGTGAATAGAATAATTACTGTTCATAAAATATCACAGGTGTTTCCAAACTTTTGAATGTACTAGTGTATATAATTTTTTTTCAAGAGCTAGTCAGCCATTATGGTGTCGGATAGATGTCTTGTTTAGTTTATTTTTATTTTCCTGATAGAATCTTTAACCTTTAACTTCAAAAAGTTGTGAATTTGTCTGCCTCTGGGTAAATGGTTCACTAAAATGTCAAACCATCTCTCTGTTGAAACAGTTTGTAGACGAGACATGACACAAGATATTAATTTCTACATGCCAGAGATTGTCGTGGGCGGTCGGACTGACGGAGCTAATTCAAGGCATAGAGTAACTCAGGGAGATGGATGAAAAATCCATGAGGAGATATTCTTTCAGCTACTAACCTTGATCTTGAGCCACCAGAGATGAAGTGTTGCATTTTATTAGCAAAAGTAAGTCACAATGATATAAATGTAAGTAGTTGTTACTTCTGACAGTACGTGGGCTACCCTCAAGAAACTGGAACCCGCATGGATTCCCCGTGGTTGATTAAATTAATAACTGATGTATAGCAATCAGTTTGGAATGTGACGTATCATGTTACAGAGAATACAAATGAGTTAACCCTCTACTGCACAGTGAAGCTTTTAAACCCCCATAATCCACACATATATTTTAAATTATTTTTAACCAATTCAAATGCTTTAAAACATGTCCAAGATATGTCCATAAGGTATGAGAGTCACTATCCCGCATCGTCTTCTCAGGAAGCACAACCTTGGGAACTGTGATCAGTGGATAATATGCATTTCATTGTTTAGCATATTTAAATTGATAGACATTGTAAATAAAAAATATATACATCTGTATGAATGTCTCAAGAAGCATACTGAACAGGTTTTCGCTAATTTAATTTTTTTATACATTAAATTCAGTTTTTCTTTTTGATGCATAGGGGCAGTGTTGTGCTATAAGGGGTACTTTTCAACCAGGTCATGCTTAGTGTGGAATGTGTAAATCTATGTAAAAAGACAACTGGTAAAAAAAAATTCATCATGAAATAAACTGTTCTTCACAGAAAAATGGACATTAGATTGTCTTATGGAACAATTTACAGATTGTTTGAAGCACACACACACGAAGCCAGTAGGGCACAATATAGAAATTGTGTAATACACAATTACACATTGTGTTATGTAGCTAAGATTGTGTACAAATACTGCAGTGTAAACAGCATTTTACAGCATTTTACAGTGCATGGCTGAATTTGACAATAGGGTAGAAATGGCAAGCAGTAGTTACCCTTCTTTTTGTATAACTACCTTCATTAATTCTGAGCTGGTTCTATTTTTGGCTTTTGTTGGAGAAACTGCCTTTTGTTGTAGAGACAGATCTCACTGGTCATTTATGAGTGACAAGAAGGGAAGATGCAGGATTCCTGGGTGCGCAGACAAAAGTTATGTGCAGGAAATGTAATGCACACCTTTGTTTCACCAGCCAAAGCAACTGCTTTTTTAAATATCATAGTGAATAGAATTTTATATTGAACCAGACTTGACACAGCGTATCACACGTTAAAGTGTCCTACAACTATTGGAAACATTTTGTGAGTTTGTAATTTGTTATCTTAAGTGTTCTTAACATTTTGAAGCATTCTGTGACTTTATCGTTTATTATTTCTGCATTTACTGATTAAATAAATCTTTTTTTTTAAATTATGAGTTTTCTCTGTGATTTAGTACCCTTGTTGCACAATGTTGCCCTGGGGCAACAAACCATCTGAGGGGGTAAAATATTTTTATTTAATATTTTTTACCTTATCAGTGGTCCTAAAAGATCTAAGCAATAAGGATAAATAATGTTTTCCATGTAACACCAAAATGTGAGCATTAGAGGGTTAAGATCATGAGAGCTTGTTGCTTTGGTTCACCATCTTTCTGTGTCTCTGTAAAAGCTACAGTGGATTCAGTACAGGGGTGGAACTATGAAAGATTCATAGTATAATAACCATACAACCCAAATATCTGAATCAGTCTATCACACTTAATAATATATAAACACAAAAGTTTTTTTAGTACATCACAGTATCAGCTTACGCCTTCTTAGTGGAAATGTTAGGAATGCACCGATCCAATAATGGGTATCGGTATCAGAGCCAATACTGGCCTGAAAGGCTGGATCAGTGTCGGATCGGATTTGACATATTTTACGACTGACTGACACAACACAGATCTTGCACGTGAGCCCTCCGCCATCTTGCCTCTGATGTTTTGCAAACTTGGCAAAAGAAGCGTGCAGAGTGTCGGCTCGGTTACTAAGAGGACATCAGTATCACATCGGTACCGGGTATCAGATGCTGCTCAGAACTGTGATATCAAAATCCTGTTGAAACTGATCGGAAGGTTAAGAGTTCAAGCCTTGGCACTGCTAAGCTGCCACTGTTGGGCCTTTGAGCAAGGCCCTTAACCCTCTCTGCTCCAGGGGCGCTGTATCATGGCTGACCCTGTGCTCTGACCCCACTGACCCCAGCTTACTAATAAGCCAGGAAACACGAAGAAAAGAATTTCGCTGTACTGCACTTGTACTTGTATATGTGACAATAAAGGCTGTCTTTCTGTCTTTTTAAATATTAAGTTTGGCTAGGACAGTGGTTAACAACACTGGTCCTGCATACATTGCTATTTTTCCTGCTTTAACACACCTGATCCAATTAATCAGCTACTTAACAGACTCTTTCTGAGTTGACGTGGGGATGTTAGAGCAGGGAAAACACTCAAATGTGCGCGGCAGGGGTGCTCCAGCACTATGTCCAAAACCACACCCCATTCACTATATAATGCACTAGTTAGGGAGTTTTGTAATTTTATAATCATGTCTGAAAGCATACTGTAGAATATCCACCACACTCCTGGTATCTGACTTTCTTGTGGTATGTTTATTCATTTATTTATTAAAAAGTAGACTAGCATGTACCCCAAAAATCGTGTAACATATTACAAGAATCATGCTCCACCTTGAAATACTTTATTTTGTTCTATTATTCTCCAAACTGGTATATAATGTTAACCCTTTCAGACACTTATTATGGCCTTTCCACTTTGCAATCCTTTGATTTTGCATCTTTGACAATAACATCAAGTACTAAATATATCCCTATATTCAGCACAACCTCAGCTAATTAGATATGCCTCGCAAAAAAACTCATATACCCTATAATAGGAAAACAACCTACCAGACCCAAAATACGTGTGTAAATCGTCATGCTATACTATATGTCACCGACAAAGATGGTGGATGAAGACTTATCTGTATACAAAACAACAGAGTGAGGGAGCAGGACAAATTATCCATCTTTCTACACATTTCACATTTCTGTGTGTGTGTGTGTGTGTGTGTGTGTGTGTGGGCCTGCAGCCTAGCTGCAATGGTGTATACATAAATCTGGTATGAAATGAAAATATGAGTAGGAGCACCCATTGAAGGACAATCTCATTACTTCACACTCACAAGGGATAAACAGCACATGAGTGATGTTCCCTGTCTGTCTCTCTCTCTGTCCTGTCTACTGTAGCACGTTATTAATGGCACCAGTGATTCCATCGGCATCTCAAAAATGGAGATTTACAACACATCTGTCAAATCAGCAAAAATCCCAACAACACTTTGCTGACTAAAGCACATATATTATACTTGATAAAGATGGGACGTCCAGGCTCAGTGTAATATACGTTCCACAGAAGGCAATGCAAAGCGAAAAGCAATTTTAAAAAATGCTGTAAAAGCACCATGGCTGCCCATGGATTTGTTAACGGAGAACATGTAATTGTCCATTTTCAGCATTAAAAGCTATAAAGCACGGTTCTAATAATCATGAGGGAAATTTTGTGTTTAACTCAAGAGTTGGAAATGAGATGCTCTGGCAAAGATATGTATTATACCATGAAATAGCCCCATTTGTACCAACAAAGCTGAAGATTTATCTGTCCTAGTCTTCTTCCTTCCCTGCCTCTCCCTATCCATGTCCATATTCTGCACTAAGAATACTTTATAAAATAGAAATATTCGAAATAAGATGCAGAGGGGACAGACAGCACAGTGAATGAATAAAACCATTCCTAACTTTGTTTGCCGCTGAGGTATTGCAAAACAATCTATACTGGAATTGCAATACACTGAAGAAATGAATTATAAATGACAAGCAAAATGCAACATCAGAAAAACAGTGAGACAAAAAGTGTAAACATAATGCAGAGGCTGTAATGGCTCTTTCACAGGCGCTGAATGGAGTGTATAGGGGTGGAAATTAGTCATAAGAAATCGTAAATCAGCAGTGACAGTTCCCTTGATGTTTCACATGGCTGAAAATTGTGTTAGATGGTTTCGAGGGGACAACTGGAGGGCTTCAAAATATGAGAGACTTATGGGCACTTTAATGTTTCCTGACATCAGCAAATCACAGAAGACAACGCAAAGCAAAAAGCATTACCGAATTTTATATTTGTTAAATTGTTCACTGATTCATTCACAGCAGCAGGAAAGATAAAGATCATATTATTATAGAGGGTGCTAGATAGAGTTTAGTTTGAATAGGCCTAAGGATGAAAAAATGTAGCTTATTTATATACAGAATTATCTTATTATAAAAGAGACCATGCTCCATGGTGTTTAAAATCTGACAGCAGTAAAGACCACTCTAAATACATGTCATAGTTCTCACTTACTGCTCCTCATCACATGGATTTGGATCAGGAAAAACTGTGAGTATAGGAGGATGGAAACACATAATATTGCATTACGATCGGAAGGAAGCTACCTGGGAAGGCGGCATTTTTGGGTAGAATTTGTACGTTCCCTGGATAAAAGCTGTCCCATTTGGAGGGTAGAAGCCCACGGAGGTACCTTATTTTGGCCAGATTTTATGACAGCATCACATGTATATTATACTTCTCTGTGTAGGCAATTCCATAATTCTATTCATCAGACCAATGTTCCATTGAAGTTTGGACAAAAATGGTTACCCAAACTCTCACTTTGACCAAGGAACAAACAGTCATATTTTTATTCGTTTTTGTGTTCTTAGAAGTGTTTGTTTCATGGTTAAAATTAATTAGCTAACATAACGCAACTTCAAAGCTTATGTAGCTAGTTTATGCAATTACCTTGCTAGTAAGTCTTAGCTAGCTATGTTATTTGGTGA